>NMRB01003634.1:45025-56925 GCA_002633025.1 Notospermus geniculatus | reverse complement strand
AAGGGTTGTCAGATTTTGTCAGAGTCTCAGCTGTGAATCAAGCGAATTTGCCCTAATCTTGCAAATCAGACCTTCCGTAATGAAATTACCGACGAGAAGTTCTCAGAAGGATGCGCAAACAAGACTGCGCTGTTTGTCGAGGTATGGCTTCGTAAGAAACTTATACCGTCCAAATTGAATCAGCTACGAGAACATTTGTTAACCCTCACCTGTTTTCTCTGCAGGTTTTTCTTCCATATTGTGTGGCCTAATTTCATCATCTTGTCTTTGTGGCCCTCCTGGGTAATGCCCTCCTCACACCAAACTAGTTCTCAGTAGGTTCTTGAAAATGTTGCCGAACGAGCTCAAACTGTGTGCGTAGCGACCTTAACCTGCCGTATCACATCATCCTTGTTTTGATACGATGTGACAATGTTTGTTCTGTGACCTTGAAATGTGGTGAAAGGGGAAGGCAGTTTCCTTAGAGTGATATATTGTAACCCTACTTCTTCAGCAGTCAAAAAAAGTCTGGTGTGTTCTCTTAAACCACTAGCAGGCTGTATTCATTGACATGCAAGATTTCAATTCAATTAAATTGATGGTGAAACCAGGAAATAGTGGTTATTTCACAGGAATTCCTCTGGGTTTCAAATAATTGATGGAATGTTTTGTGGAACTGTCACGCCAACCCTGTGACTTCCAAAACACCTGCTTCATGTGGGAAAAGTGAGATCTATATTTTGGGAATTTCAAGTCCGAACCAACCTTGAGTCTCAACACCTGTGTTGAGCGGTCCATTGAATGAAAACTGATGTGGGTACAGAGTGAAACAACAGTGCTATGAAGCCTGGGCGAGAGTTTGTTTATTTCGTGGACTTGTGGACAGCTGACCGAACAGAAACCACACCACCTGGCTTTTTCACTTTCATACTCATTCCATGTATGCATTTACAATATTTTTGAAGTGGTGTGTTTGTTTTCTGCGAAATAACCATTCTGAACATTTCTGAACCACTTGGGTGTTAGGCGGTCGATGGGGCTCATGCTGGAAGGCAGCGGGCGCTAAATGCTGTTCCATAAGGGAAATGGGCAAAAGTGGGAAGTGGATTGAGCTTTTGATAATGAGAATGAAACCTGAGGCCTCCTAGACATGTGTCTAATGCCTGCAGTAGCATTCTTACTCTTCCTCCTTCCTGATCCCCCCTCAGGTCCACTGCCTTCCGAAAGTGTGCTCTGTTTCAGTGACATTACCAGTCTATATCTAGTCTGGATCCGGATCCATAGCTCCACAAAGTTGATATCAGTTTCAGACAGTGTGACCAGTGCTAGTGGCAGGTGCCATTTCCAACCCCATCATTCATTACCAACCCCCTAAACAAGCCGTCAGTACCAGGACATGTGTAATCCCGGTGTATTCTCCGCAATTACAGCAGATAACGGGTCGAGCCTTCGTGACTTCGATGTGTCATGTGCGGATGACAATCACGGGTTTAGTTTTAATAGGACATCAGATGTGTGTGGCATGGATAAAATGACAGTAAAATAAGGGATCACAGACACAGGTGGTTGTGGCGTGCACAAACTTTGAGATGTCTGCCGATGACGTCTTCCCATGCAGAAATTTAGCTTGGATTTTTGCTGAGGATGATTGCTGGAGGAGTTGTGCAGAATGTAAAGTGGAATCGCTCACGGTGGGAAGATGGGTGGGCTACATGAGGATAATTGTAATCACTGAGTGTGATCTATTGAACTTAGATTTTGATAGTAGAACAATCCAATGAATGTAAAAAAGTTAAAGTTTGGGTTTATAGTCTGATATCAACAACGGTGGAGGTGTCATCCGACTTTACACTTTAACCCCAGTCTATCCTGAAACCTTTCAGTAGAACTCAGATGAGCTGCTCATTCAGCGCTGCAGTCTGAGCTTTTCCGACCAGTACCCATTTATACACCTGGATGGGGAGAGGCCGGTGAGGTAAAGAGACTTGCCCAAAGTCTCACGCCCAGTGGGATTCGAACCCGAGACCCTCTGACCGCTTGTCGGAGACCCGAACCACTACACCACTGTATCAGTATTCAGACTCTATCAGGCTGAAATATTTTCCATATTTCTGATGATACCTAAGTTGTCTGCATCGAAGCTATGCAACACCTGGTGTTGACATCTCAAGTTGCTGGCATTTTGTGGCTGGAGGTGGGAATGTCAGATGGAATTGGCAGATTTCCTCCAGGGTCTTCTCTTGGGGTTGTGTGGTAGATACTTTGAAAAGGATGCAAAATACACAATGTAAATGAATAAACTTTCAGGACTTAAAGATCTGCAAGTTGATGGTTGCAAGTTGGTGGTTCACTGTGCTTTACCCAAAAGAATGGAAAATCGAAACAGCCAACTTCCACACCAGAGGCTGAATAAGGTCCTCCATATCTCCCTGAATCCAAAGCACCCTTGGCACTCCTTTGTAACGGATTCTGCGTCTGCTGCAGAGCACAGCATAAGAACACGTAAGATCATGATGTGACATCTGGCTGGGTTTCCCATCACATTCGCTGGTTTACCACGTTATTTCTTATCAAAACTCGAACCGTTCTCGATCATCACCCATAGCTGTTTCCATGATTGTAAATACTTAAAAGGAATTCACTCAGACATCAATAGCTGTTTCCTAACAGTTCATTGCGAATGCCGCTCTGATGTTCAGTTCAATTCTGTTCTTAAAAACTTCACATTTTGTTTTCTCACGCTCTGTAGCTGGAGGCGTCACCGTGAGCAGATCATCTCGATCATGTGCATTTCCCCGACTCTAATTTTCCACTCTCTCAGCCACGATAGGTGAAATGGAATTCATTTTGCAAGTCCACATCTGTTCTTGTTAAGAAAATTCTTGAAGAGGAGGGGGTACTTCGACATATTGGGTCGGGATTGTCACTCCTGTCACAGGAAATTGGCGCATTCGTTAGTTTGCCGACATCTCACTCAGACACTGGTGCAGCAGCGTTTTGTGCCTGAAGATTGCAGGTTCAATACCATTCTTATGCATCCTAAATGCAGATTTTGACTCTCCTTGCAGGTTTCTTTGAGGGTGGAGGGCTCTGGTTTCCTCCTGCACTTTAATGTCCATGACTTGTTGGAGTCGTCTACTGTCAGTTTAGGTACTTGTTGGCCTCAAAGGCTCAAAATGTAAGTGCGTGTCCTGGTTCTTTGAAAAAATATATACCTATTTGCCCTGCTGATGCAGGATAAAAGTGCATCACAAGTTCCCTGGGGTCACCTCCACAAAGCATGCATTTATTTCCATCCCATAGGCCTGGTTTCAGATTCTAATTGATAATCCAATCAAAATATCAGCTTGCCTGTTCGATTGACATAGCTGCTTGTGAAATCAAGCCAGCTGACTGTCTGTTTGCTTCGACCTAGGCCTCAAACAAAACACCACCTGCCCGGTTCAAATAAGATATCAATCCTGGAGAATTGATTCAGAACATCTGCAACAGGTTCATTTGCTTATGGCCAGTGTTATTAATTGTTCTATGAAGCAAATTTAGGCCTAGTTTTTTAGGCTTCATAGACCCTTCCTGTAAATCAGTGGCTAATGCTGGAACTGACATTTGCCCTTTTGACATCATCTAAGGAATTCAAGAACTGCAGTCAACTGTGATCGTATTTTTTGTGTGGCCATTTGAACCCTTAGAATTTCCTCGTTCTACGTTAGCTTTCAACACGTGGTTGGTTGGAGGAGGGTGCTTGTATTGGGTCATCCTATCAGGAGGAGGTTTACTGTGGATACTTTGGTTTTCACTTGGTGTTGCCTTGCTCAACCAGAGCAGAGTTACTCCTGGCATATTGATATCAGTTCCACTATGATCTGCTAGATGGCTCTGTGCCTTCATTTACTGGAAATTAATAGGCAGGTGACGGTTGCAACCTTCAAGTAATTCATTGAGATAGAAATGTGTTATTTCATTTGGTGACAGTACCGGTACCTGGAGTGGGTGATGTGGAAAATATTGTTGCGTTTGGTGCATTTGCGGCAGTTTTTTCTCACAGACATCACATTTTGGTGATCCCTGTCGGAGCAGAACCGTGTTCCCTCTGTCTGGAATTCTTCACTCCCATCAATATGAAGGAAGAAATGGGGCGAGCAATTCTTGAAAGAGACTGAATTTCATGAAAATTCAGTTCTGATCGCAGAAAAACTTAAAAGTGACTAAATGTTTACAAAATCCTACAGGAAACCCTGGACTATCAGGGGTGGATCCGGAGTTTTGGACAAGGGAGGGCACAACTACAAATATAGGTGGTGCCGCGACTCAGAATTGGTATCATAAGGGGCACCATTTGTTCCCCCGTTGCCTCAGAACTTCTGGTTTCCAGGAGGGTTCCCAGCTGACGATGATCTTTAGCTAGTATCGAGAAGGAAGACATGAAACGTTGTATTTTTTCTGTCATCACTTTATACATAGATAAATCGATGAGGAATAACCTCAAACAATGGGCACATCTGCTACGGTGGCATGGCACTGATGCCAATATTCAATAAGAATTCAATATTACACCATATGCCAACACAAGTTGGGAAACTACGTCAAAATAGGTAGAGCTCCAATTACTCAAAGGTTGAACCGCTTGTACGCATTTTGTACTCGGAAGTTCAAAAAGGGTGCGAATGAAAAAGAGGGTCTAAACTTGACTACACAATTTGGATATTTCGTGTGTTTGATTGATGAAACTCTATTGTTTAGCCAGGATTTTGACTTCAATTTGCATCTGCTTCATCTCCATTCAGTTCAACAAAAATTGATAATTTGTATGTAATGTAGGAGGAAACTGGAGACCCCAGCGGAAGCTTATGCTGTCAAGGAGAGTCCCACTCTATCACATGAGTATCGGGAAATGGAACCTGGGATGTCTGAGGTGACAGGCACACACTGGATGTTTCCACTGTTGCACTCCGACTGCCTCTGCAGTTGCGTCGGTAATTGAACTGACCGCTGTGGAATTTGCTGGCTACTGTCCTGATTACAAGGTCGCATACACCTTTAACATTCACGGTTTTCTCCAAAAATCTGCACCATCACATGTTGATGAGACAAAAACTCTGCTGTATCAACAGCTGTGACCAGATGAAACACGTCTGTGATCAGGTCAGATAGGATTATTGTATTCCATAAATTCGATACATGTATGACATTTACATGGCAATTGAACATATGGCGTGCCCCACAATTGGTCGTACATGTGGAGGCCTAAGGAAGCCATCGTCTGGTCAATACATGTACATGTACAATTACTGTTTTTCATATTTTATGAATCTTATCAGCATCTGTGGCAACATGTGTTCGAGATGTGGTGAAAAGGAAAAGTTCACAGTTTGAAATCAGGTGGTTGTGAAATGTTTGCTCTTCAATGTTCTTTTTTCCCCGAAGTATGAAAGCCACATTTGACTTGTTTCGCTGTTACCGTAAGAAGGATTTTTGGTTCCAATATGAGTAGTCAGCTGCGTTTCCTGCCAAAAGAAGGAAGCAAAGTTCTAGCGGACCAATACAAAAGAAAATTCTTGATGTGTGCTCAATCAACCATGAATGGGTCCACCAGGCCTTGAATTGGGCTGCAGTGACACCAGTTGGTCAACTACTGACTGACAGCTGCTATTCATCTACCCCCCAGAGTCCATCAGATGGCGTCTTTTGTCAAAGTTTTCTCACATCTAATGATACAAATTGAAAAATATTTTAAGAAATGTTGTTCCTATCAACAAACTGAAGAATGTTTCTTCAGATTTTTTCCAATTCATATCCAACGCTTGTAGATAACTTCAACGGAAGATACTCTGAACCAGGGGCAGATGAATTCACATTTTCAAATCGGTGATATTGCATGAAAGGGGTTAAATTACATTTTGTTCATATGCGAGCATATGGCTTGAGGAATTGTCATCACACATTGAATGCTTTGAGGATGGAAGATTCAGGTGGTCGCTCAGGAATGAGACAAACTATGATAGGGTAACATGATTGCAACACCTGTGCCTTATTGGCAGAGCTGCCAAGCTCAGCCGGTATCAACTAATAATCTTCTGGTTGCCTTTCTTTTGTGGATTTAAAGGGGATTCTGAAACTCCCAACTCCAAAAATGAGGCATGATCCTTTGTGGATAGTCTCTGAGGGGTGTTGTGCTACTTGTTTGTTAGTCTACAGTGTACTAGGTGGTGCTGGCGATAAAGTGCAGAAAAATTGGTTGTTCCGATTACTCTCCACTTGCCCATAGGTTCATTACGCTGAGGTTCACCAGTCCAAGGGGCCACTAGCCCGAAGGTTCACCTGCTCGAAGGTTCACTTGGCCTCCAAGAGACACCACCCGAGGGTTCACCTGCTCAAAGTTTCACTTGGCCTCCAAGGGACCACCACCCGAAGGTTCACTTGGCCTCCAAGGGACCACCACCCGAAGGTTCACCTGCTCAAAGGTTCACTTGCCCGGAGGTTCACGTGACCTCCAAGGAGCCACCAGCCTGAAGGTTCACCTGTTCGAAGGTTCACTTGCCCAGAGGTTCAGTTGACCATGAGGCTCTCTTGCCCGAAGGTTCACCAGCCTGAAGGTTCAATACCCCAAAGGTCCAATCGTCCTGAGCTTCACTCACCCAGAGGCTCTCTTGCCCAAGGTTCACTCACCCGAAGGTTCACGAATACGAAGTTCACCCGTCTGACATTGTCTGAAGGTTCACCAGTCTGCAGAGTCATCAGTCCCGAGGTTCACTAATCCGAAGGTTCACTCGTCCGAAGTTTGCAGGATGCATTCTTCCAAGCAATGAAGAGAGAAGCCCTTTTACAGGTTTTCTAGCATCAGTGGAAAGAGTTGATGCAAGGAGAAGGAGTTGTCATTGTTTACCTCAGATGCAAGAAACAGGATCAGATTTATCAGTTAATCCAGCACCGAGGTACGGGTTAACATGACACTGAATCCCTAAAGTATCGTTCGCCCTGTGTGAGTGATGCACCAGTTAATCCCACAATCACGATGATTCCTCCAATCATCCGGCCTAATCCCTCTGGGAGGTGGTATTACTCATCCGAGGACGTGATTTGTCATATCTGAGCTGCCTGGCACCTGGCTCTAGCAGGACATCTGGACCACCTTCTGGTAACAGAATGTCTTCAGGAGCAGAGGGCAGAGGAGGAGGAGGATGAACGGTGTGTGGAGTGAACACGACCTTGGCCTGATGGAGTGCTGCCTTTGAGCGTTGAGTGCTGAAAACGGTTTGCTCTGTGGACAATGGCGAATGAATATAAAAGAAGGAGACCGGGGTGCTTGGAGACAATGTGCGCTGTCGTCTTCTCAATCACATAAAGAATGGGCCGACCAAGGGATCCAACCCACAACCTCAGTGGTGAGAGGCGATCCAACGCACTACACCAATCTGACACCGTTTGCTTCAAAAATCAGAGAGTGGTGAAAGTTTTCTTCGTCCTTGTCATTCTCTGAAAATGTCTAATATCAAACAGATGACCATGGTGAAAATGGATCATGAAGCTGATGCCTTTGTGATAACCGTGGTCACACGCTCACCGTCACCACGCGATCGGTCTTGTAAGGTAATACATCGATAGTCCCCTTGGATTTGTACCAATACAACCGGATTATAATTGATGATATACATAAATGCATGGCTCCAGATGGCATGCGGATTGGATATTAGATATAACCCCTCAGGGACAAATTGTAATCATCTCGCCTCCAACGATTTCACTTTAACAGATTGCATTGACGTCTGCCAATGAATTACATTTTTTGATCAGAAAAGTTCTAATTACAATTAAAAGGTTGAATTGGTGTGGATGTGATGATGATGAAATGGTGATGTCTGTGGAGCTTTTTATATGCATGCAGGGGCGGATTCACGATGAGGCGGTCTGGGGTTCTCCCCAAAAAATTTTTAGATCTACATGCTCTGGGGCCATATTTATGAACCCTTCGCAACTTTGCGAGAACGCAAGTCTATTGTTTGGCTGCACATGCCATATTGTTCACTAGCTGCCTAGATTTGCGTGAACGCAAAGTTGCGAAGGCTTCATAAATATGGCCCCGGAGGTCTGTTTTGGGCCAATCCTGGTGAAAAATTCTCGGTTGCCAATAGCGGGGATGGGAAGATGCAGGGGCGGACTCTCTGGACCTGGATGGATCCACATGCCTGATGTGTCTGAGAAAGGGTAGACTGTGCTTTGTCCGAAACTCTTCTGTCCTCCTCGCTGATGTACACACTACCATCAGATCCCAGTGGTCTGCATGTGGGGGGGGGGTAAATTGTCAGCCCCAAGTATCGCCTTCCGCTCATTGTACGTGTTACATTTCATCTGGAGAAAAAATACAAACGACTATTTAATACGTCTACTGTAAAAGATAACACCAATGCTAAAAAATACAAAATGGATGGTTTTGTGTAATACATAAATGTATAAAAAGGTGTTAATTTACGTAACTGTCTGAAACATTTTCCTAGTTCCTCTTGTCAACACAGGGAGGCAGGGCAGGTTGAGAATTCAGCAAATCACTCCATCGGGTTGGACAAGTCCAGAGCTTGGAGAAGGGTCACAATGATGGAACCTGGACTGTCTCAGACTCTGTTCCGCCCCTCAACAACTACTAATACGCCCGTGTTATTCGAAGCCTTATATAGGCTAAATCAAATCGGTCTGTTTTTCCCCAGTTCCATTTATCATCATAAAATCCTAGGCGTATGACTTTCATTAATTAAAGCCAGTTGCTGGAATCTATTTGATTCAATGCAAATGTTTATTATTGGTAACATATGGTCGGCGTATGAAATTTGTCCCGCCAAGTGTAATGATGGTGTATTATTGTTGTCCTTTCACCTGTGTGAATAAGACGAGGCAGGCATATCGTGACGAACCTAAAAGGCTTAAAAACAGAGTTGATTTGATACCATTGCAAGTACACCTATATATTTTAGGCATTTAGTAGGAGAAAACAGGACCCCCGTGCTACCGAGGAGATTGTTCCCTCGCATGACTGAGAATTGAACCTGCAGCCTCCTGAAGTGAGCACCACTCTTTCCTTCGCCGTGCTGGCAGCCCAGTTAATCCCGAGGTTGATGTAGACACAGTCCTTCAACACCCCAATTTACCATAAGAAGGTTTATCCAGCTACAGCAACTGGTGCGGCTGCATCGTGTCAGATACCTCACCAGAACACCCATCCTTCTATCAACAGGTTCATAATTAGAAGTTGATTAGTTACAAATTATGACAGGATGCGTTGGACAGGTTTGGTGTGAAATATAGGCGGTTGGTGTACGGCACAGGTTAGTCTTGGCCAGGTGGTGTGTTGCCAGTGAGTCTGGGATCCAGATAACAAACATGCCAGCTGATTCACCAGCAACTGTTGCTTGGCTTCAAAAGTCAAACGTTTTTTACTTGTGGGGTTTGTATTTTGGGGTGCTAATTTGTAAAAGAGATGTGATTTGTTTAGTGCAGTTGCTAGGGGTCAAGGGGCTATCTTCTCCACACCCCTCCCTGCAACAGTGTTTGTTCTTTTGGGTTCTGGCCTCGAAGTGAAAAAAGCAACGTTACCCTTCTGCAGCCCTGACGCATTTGTCAAAGTTTCTTGTTACCTTTCGAGAGGCTTTTGGGAGGAAGCGTAGTGGCTCAACGTGGGTCCATCCTGGTGCAGCAGACATCACACTGGCACCCTTCATGCCTTCTCTAAGATGCAGAATGAGGAATGAAGAAAGTCCTTGATTTCAGTTCTTTGCCCCCTCAACGAAAGACTTGCTGAAGATCTGTAGATGTCATGTTTGCTGACTTTGGAAGAGTTCTTTTTGGGCAAGACGGGTGAAGACCGACGTGCTTACCATCGAAGAACGTGTCTCGTTTTCTTGACGCACTCGCCCTTTAAGTGAGAACATACACCGCGGCGCACGTGTTCACCAGATTTCTTGGTGTAAGGTTAGCCAGAACGACTTGCATGTGTTCGCTTCATAACTTCTGGCGCCAGACTGGCGGGGAGAAATCTGGAAGATCACTACTCCTGACCTCTGCCCAAACAAATACATTAAGATGCAGCTGATTGGGACATGCCACACCGGTAGGAAAACAAATGCAGTGCAGACGTAAAGAAAACACTTCTGTTTTGGTTTCAGACCAGTTGCTGGTTCTTGTCTTGGGATGCTGATGGACAGAATGCAACAGCTGGGGAGGCNTTGGGATGCTGATGGACAGAATGCAACAGCTGGGGAGGCTCAGACGAGATGAAGGATGCAGTCGAGGAGAGGTGGCGGATAGGAACCAGCAGTGCTTCCATATCCGTTCTAGGCCTACCCTATTTCCATCAGCGTTTTCAAGCCCCCTTAAAAACGTCAACATTATTAAACCTGTGTATATGATTCTTTCTCACCTGTAACAACATATCTTTTTAATTCACCATCTCTTGTTACGATGCCACCTGATTAAAGAATGCTGCTTCAGCAAAAGTAAATTGATACGCTGAGGAAGGGAGAGGTGCTTCGGGCTTATCCCAGAGGAACTGCCAAACTAGCATCGGCCCTGGAGCATCCACACACGTGCATTTCACGATGTGTTCGGCTATCAGCGCAGATTGCGTGAATTCTAGGTATCTAGCATGAATAATATGGAAATTATGCAATTTTGACAAAAATGGCTACGGTTCTGTCTTTTCGAAATTGGGGTACAATTCTGCGTACCAAGTTCGGCGGTTCGGCGTTTTCGAACTGCCGAGTGAAGCCATTGTTGTCTTCTGTTGTCATGGTCAGATCCAGGGTTGACAGAAAGGGGGCGCAGCTCAACAGAGGTGAGCACCAAGAGCGCGAAGCCCAGACAGAAAAATTTGACAATTTAAATGCTTTTAGATGCATTTTCCTGGCATCTGAGAACAAAATACACAAATTTTTATGTGATTAAATTTTTCTTGCTAAAAAAATCATTGCTCTGCCAAAAATATGGGGGGGGGGGTGCCCCCCTGGATCCGACCCTGTGCTGTGGTCACCATACAGGGGTGCATCTGAAAATCACACCAACTCTGAACAACTTTGTGAAGGCCTTTAGAACAAGGATGCTGGCTGTAGGCTTAAGAGTTGGATTTTGGAAGAAGAGGTCAAAGGACCTGAAAAAATCTACAAGATACGGTAATATAATTGATAGGTTATGATTTTTGTCAAACAAATTCTCATAGAGAGCTTTTCTCAAAAATATCAGTGTAGGCGGTCTCGAGGTAGGTAAAATCAATCGTGGTTTCACATAATCCGGGCTGTGGTTTATTGCCACGATTCTAATTTCCTTTGAATTATTCTATCCATGGCGTGGACCAGTCCGTAGTCATCCTCGCCTCTGTGGATTTCTGAAGAATCCGCCTATCGCATACCTGACCAAGAAAGACATTGTTTTCACATGTACATCAAACGGCATCAATGCCTTGCCCTTGTCATCCTCCCACAGCAGGGGTTTTACTCGTTCCTCTTCATCCACTCACAAAAACACAAGTTATGAAGATGAGCAAGACCAAAGCCTTGCTATGGGAGGATGTCTCGCCTGGAACTGGCAGATGGGGGCAACGTAACACCCGTCTTGGGTCAGTTTAGTCACTTGCCTGCATCCTCCCACAGCAGGGGTTTTTACCTCACTCCTCTTCATCCACTCTGTGTGTGAGTGTATGAAGAGGAGCGAGACCAAACCTTGCTGTGGGAGGATGCTTGCCTGCCACCAGATGGAATTGATATTTTCGTTGGAAGCCTGAACTGCTCAGTGTAAAGCCAGACAACCCCTTATGAGGCTGCCAAGTGTCCTTATACCACCTGGCGAAAGAGGCCTTTTGACATGATAGAAATGCCTCATCACTACCACGTGGAACCACAAACATATGTATGATAGTTCCATTATACTCCCTCATCAATAAT
>NMRB01003634.1:0-12005 GCA_002633025.1 Notospermus geniculatus | reverse complement strand
CCACTGTGGCACTATGCTGCCCAATATCGTATACAGAATCTAGGTCCTAAAATCTACTTCTCTGCTTTCAGATTATCAGCGTGATACGCCATTTGATCATTTAGATCGGACAGAAGATGAATGGAAACAAGTCGAAAATGTAAGTCAAATGATTTCATTGTCGTACATCTTAAAGATAATATATCACGGATATTTTCGCGGGCCACGAAAATCATTGTTTGTTTACATTTTGTTTGTTTGTGTCGAGTCTTTCTTTGTCTTATGAGTGATTTGTTGGTGATATTCCCCTCTAGAAATTCTTTTGATACTGAAAATATTCAATTTGGTCGGTTGGCATGTCCCAAAGGTAAAAAATAACATAATGTAAACATCCATGTTTATAAACATTAAATGTAAACAATGAAGTCGTGATACATTATCTTTAAATGCAATTGTGTAAAATATGTCGACTTCCCAGGGGCCCATGGAATGCCTGACTGTTTTCTCACGTGTGTACGTAAGATTGTGAACCAAAAACTCGTACAAGAAAAGGAGTGCAGCTGATGGGGTTGTGACACAATAGACCCTGTGTGGTGGGGATCAAGTCTGGCAAAACGACATTAGACATCTCTTGTTTGTTTTCACACGAAGCTCGCCAATATTTCCCATACTGCCATCCTCCCATAGCAGGGCTTTGGTCTCACTCCTTTTCATACACTGAGGAGTGGATGATGAGGTAAAACCCCTGCTATGGGAGGATGCGTACAGTTGCAGAGATGCAGTGCTCAGGAGAACATGAAAACGGTCCATAGGTAAAGATGAAACGACCATCCCATACCCCGTATCTGTATCCAGTATAAAAAGATAAAAAACTAATAATTAGGTGTCTTGAGATATTGTCTACTTCAATAGGGACTGGGAAAAAACTTCTGTGATTGAATGTTGAATGTGGCAGTGTTTGGAGTCATTGAAAGTGGCGAGTGTTATCAAACGGACTGGGCGCCACCTTCGAAATATGCAGCGGGTGAACATAAGGGGCCAGGTGCACATAATTGTTAGTATTATGGTTGGGGATAATAGGGTGGGGAGCATGAATGGTCGGCTGGTATGACAGCATGATATGGGGCTGTTCTATTGTCTAGTTTTCCCTCCCTCCTCAGACACAATCATCTTAATTGACTGAAGGTGTGAAATAGCTGGTGTGCCGCATCTATGTGACCTTTTGTGTAGAATCAGCTCCCTTAAAAAAAGACTCTGCCACATTGGCTAATTGGCAAAATATGCCTAATCTACACAAGGAAATTTTCCTTATATCCATTGGATATCCAAAGATTTGGATATCCAATGGATATAGATTGGATATCCATTGGATAAAAAAAATTGGGTGACAGTTTGGATATCCAGTGATTGACATAGAATTTATATCCATTTCTCATAGATTTAATATAAAGGGCGCTATGTGAAATTTATATAAATGTATAAAAAAACATATAAACTCCAGTACTCAGGACAACTGATTTTCCCAAACGGAGACATCAAATGGATATCCATTGTATATCAAATGTATATCCATTCTACATCCATTCTATATCCAGAAAAGGATCGTGGTGGATTTTTTGTCTTTTCTATGTCCATTGGATATCCAGTTCGGACATCCAATGGATGTAAGGAAAATTTCCTTGTGTACACCAAAAACATGTTCTAGAAGTCTTTAGGTGCAGGCGTGACATGGGTTGAAGTGATAAAGAGGGAAACTGTCAGTGTTGAAAACTGCCTGTCATAGAATACATTATCTTGTTTGAATACCAGCCATTAGCGTCCCTTGTTCAAATACTTCCGTGTGAAAGGGTGCAATGACGACACACATTTAGCTGACAAAATGGATCAGTTGATTTAGACTTTACAACATATAACTCACCAATTGATTGAATTTGCGGAACAATTAGTTGACAGTGTTGCAGAGTAAAAGTGTAAGGAGTCATTTTACAAANAACACTTTGAAATTATCATTAAATTTCTGGTAGTTGTCCTCGTATCAAAGGGACAGGTATCCGTTATTGGACCATTAACGTATTCGAAGGGGTTAAAGCCCTTGAGAGGCTTTCCTAATTCTGCTGGCTGACATGGCATTCATCCGACACACACCTAGTCCAGGTGTATCCAATGATCGTCAGGCTTACAAGTGGCAGGTGGTAAAACAGGTGATAATACAGATGGTTAATTGTTCTCCTGAATTATTCACCGTAACAGTTTCTATATCCAAGTGTACACTATTGTGTTTCATGGTGGAATGAAATTGAAATCTGCTGAGTGAATACATTGCCAACTGCTGGTTAAAAACAAGATTAAACAAAAACAACTGGGGGTACATTGTGGTGAGGTTTTAATCCTTCATGACATTTCAGCTTTCAGATGGTCTATTCCCATTTTGTTCTGTGAATGAGGTTATCACCACTTCTCCATGGAAAGATGTCGCTGCGACCGTATCAGCCCTTTTCATTGTCTTCAGGACGTCATCTCCGTGGCAATACGAGGTGCGACCATGAAGCCACGACGTCACGGTAGTGTGATTGTTGACGTTCTGTACAACGTCACAGTGGAAAAGTTGATACGGTCGCCGCGCCATCTAATGATAGAAAAAGAATGGCAACAACCCTATTCTGGCTGCAACCCCATTCTAGCACAATGCAAAATGCTAGGGAAGTGGCCCTGGAAACGAGAACTATAACACAGACCTGAGAGAGCATTTCAGTCAAAACGCCAAAATATCATTGGTTTAATGAAAACTTTCTCTGAAATAACAAAAACTTGTATTTCTATCTTCCAGATGTTGCATTGCATTATGGGTATGGTAGACAAAACAAAACGTGCCCTTGCCGTTCTACAAGAACGTAGCAACCGGGATAGGGAGGAATTAGCGGTTTGGATGAGACGCCATTCTGAGGGGTTAGACCATGACATGAAGAAGAGAACAAGTGAAATGATGGTGTCCACGTTACGCCAGACGGAGGACCGCGTTTCAGAGGTCAAAAGACGAGCAGGTGTGTAGCAGACTAGTCTTTCCAGCAGGGGTAATGCGGGTCTTTCCTCCCTTTGCTTCTGTTGCGTATGGCATACTCACACCAAACACATCAGGCAGGGGGCCGAGAATATCATTGAAGGTGCTTGGTGTGAAGATGCACTCTTTGCAATTTTATGACAAGGCATGGTTTCAACCTGTGCTGCCATCTGTTCTAAGTTAAAAGAACTGAAATGTCAACACCTGATTGCTGGATTTCTGTCGCCAAGGGTTGCTGGTCTTTTCATTTTGTGTCCGCGCTGCTATTTGTCTTTTTGCTTTTGATTCAGTGAGTGGCCAACTAATGGTAGTGGGTGCTGATCTTACAGAGGAAGCCGTCAATGAAGTTAAACGCCAGGCCGTCTGCGAGCTCCAGAAAGCCGTGGCCGCTGCTGAACAGAAGGCGAACGAGCTGGTGTCGGCAGAGAAGCAGAAAATGGAGAAAAACCTTGCCGAAATCCGCCGACAGACGAGAGAAGAAGTCCTCAGTTTGGTCAACTCACAGGAAGAATCGACTGAGGTTGGTAGTCATGTCAAAGTGTATTCAAATTCTCAAGTTAATCTTCCTTGTCGCACCTGTTGTAACATCTGCAGGCTGGGCTGCCACAGTGGTGTAGTGGAAGTAGGCCTGCCGGTATCTCGGGTCTGTCACCACGGTGACCTCTTGGGTTCAAGTCCTGGGGCCGGTTGCACAAAGAATCTTAAGTCTAAGAAAAAACTTAAGTCTGAAATGGAGTCATCTGATTTGCTGAAACCTGGTCACATGATGACTTAAGTCAAACTTTAGACTTAAGATTCTTTGTGAAACTTGGCCCAGGTTAGATCCTGTCCTCAGACAATGGAGGGGAAACTCGATTTTAATAAAATGTTTTAAAACATTTGATGTGTCACTAAATACGTCCATTGTTATTCAATTTCAGAGTTGCTGGAATTGTGGAAGAAAAGCGAATGAAACATGCAGCGGTTGTAACGTAGCACGATACTGTGGGTCGTTCTGCCAGCACAAGGACTGGGAAAACCACCATCGGGTGTGCGGCCAAACGCAAGTGACACGCGAAGCTCAAGCAGCGGCCGCTACGGCTGCAGCCAATCAGCAGCCGGGATCGCAGCCAACGTCACAAACATCACCGCCACCGCAAGTTTCACAAGCAGAACGCTCGTCAAATACGCCGCCAGTGTCTAGTCCGGCCAACTCTGTGACCTCAGTCGCTTCGACCTCTAACGTGTCTAAATCTGGGTCAAGGTCGAACTCTCCTTTGGCAAAAAGTAATTCCTAGGATTTATTTTGTTGCTTCACGATGTTGTGGACTTGTTGTTATGTGCTAATTTATTGAGTGATCGAGTGACGTTGACCACAGTGACAGAGGGATAAGTTTTCATTCAGATTTGAGCGAACCCCAGAAGTCAAAGCGCTTGAACGGACTCTGTACCATTAGGATGGGTAGTTCAGTGCAGACTTGTAACTGAAGTGGCGGCGTGTGAGCTGCTGGTGTGATACGGATCTGTGGTGGAGTTAACAGCTAGAACGTTGCCTTTGAGCTTGACTCAGGCTTGTAAAAGGGGACGCTGCTCATGGGAAGTGATTGCATGGGCCCTGGAAGCTTGGAAAGTAAAAATGCCATGGATACAAGAGGAAAGTGAGTGGAAATACCGATTCATCTGGAACTGACAGTGGATGAACTTTAGATGCAAGATTTTGACCTCTTTGAGAAACTTTCGGCAGCTTTTGAGGAAGTGTGTTGACATGATTTTGAGTGGCTTTCAGGAAGGTTTGAGAGCTAGGCCTACTGATGTCAACAAGTGATCAGAAGATGTAAAAACGACACTGCTAGCTCATATCAATCAACTATAAACTAGTCATAGGGAAATATTTCCCATATCTATGAATCTCAGTGTTGATAGTCTTGAAGCTAGCAACACAGAATGCCAGAAAGTTCCAGAGAAATGACCCATGGGCCACTGCAGAAGCATGTTGGAATACTTTAAGGAGAAAATAGCAGCGAGCTACTGCTAATATGATCTTTACTTGTGAGTTATGGTCGCAATGTAACAGAGTTTCCAGTTTCATTGGAAGATGGTTTTATTTTTTCCTACTGTTGCATCTGATGCCGGTTATGTGTGTGTTCTCGTCATTTTTAGCTCAGTGATTTGACTTATTAAGTGTAGATATCGCAGTGATAGTTTTCTTAAAAACTCATTGATCCCAAAGTCCAGCAGACGGCATCTTCCGTCTGAAAACATTTTCTCACATCCTGTGGTATTGATTGAAAAATATTTGATGAAAGATTGTTCATATCAACCATCTGAAGGATGTTTCCTCAAATTCTTGCCAGTTCCATTTCCATGGCTGCCAGAAAACTTCGATAGAAGATGCCGTCTGCTGAAATGTGGGGACAGGTGGATTTAAACAAGCAGATGATTTGCTTTTAGGATGGATTGATCTTCTATAAATTGAATCTTTGGATTTTACGTGTGGAAACTTTTGGTGCCATATTTGTCAGTGGCACTCATTGGAAACGGTGGTACATGTATTTGTATATATTACTGGTTTTGATTGTTACCAATAGGTGGCATTTTCCCCTGGCTATTTTCATAAAGTATCATTTGGTTACCCCGAGAATCTCAAGTCTGTTATAGTAATCATAATGCCTTGAATAAGTTGCTAGTGCCCTTGTTTGACTCAGGACCAGCCCATTCATATCCGTGTATGCATCTGAATGAAAACACCATAAATATATGTACCTCTATTTAGTTTTTTATGGCAGCACAGCGTACTTCATGACTATCATATAAATCAAAGATCAAGACGTTTTGGAGCAGAAATCTCCACTTCTTTGGAAATGCATGTAGATTGTGTGTTTACAGATAGAATCAATGGTCTTAAACACAGTGTGGGCCTTAGAAAAAAATGATCAACGTTGTCAAGTAACATATCAATATTCTTTCGCTGCCAAAACAAATTTCTCAAGAAGACAGTTGAAGTATGGAAGTGGCCATAGTTTGGCTGTCGACTGGGAGTGAATAAGGTCAAGGACACTGAGTAAACTCTGCCAGGGAGAATTCGCGGTTGTATGATGCCATGGATGACATTAGGGTCGGAGATCAGGGGCCATTCACGGCTGTTGGGATTTCCTAATTCCCATATAAAATTTAGCACTCTAGGTTGTAAAGAATATTGTAAATAATGTACAGAAATCTCAAGTTAGTGTCGTGTCAAATTTGCTGAAGATGAAATACTTCTGTGTCTGTTTGACTTCAGAAAGAAAGTATGGTCGTAATTCAAGCAGGTTTGTCACGACTCTATCTTTTTATGTGGTCTGAAGTATCGTGTAGATAAATGTGTTGTGTAGATGTCATGCTATTCCGACTATTTTTGACCTGTCGTGACAGAAAGCACTGTAGAGGACCTTGAACGTTAGTGGCAGATGTAACAGGAAAGAACTGCAGCATTATCTGTTCAATTGGCATTTCAGAAACCCATTAGGCCTAGGATCTCGATGGAATTGTACACAGCCTGTTGGTACAATTTCGTCCTAGTTCATGAGAGTGGAAGAGCTCATCACTGTAAAATGACTATTACATCGTCTTTGTAAGTGTATGTGCAGACAGATTAGGCCAACTTGGCCACTTATGACGTGGTGTGTATGATTTATGAATACATTAGCCGTAGACACCAATAAATTCCGAAGCTTAGATCTTTCCATGGATATGAAAGAACTTGAAATTCTTGGTTTTGTTGTTTGTTTTTTAGCTCAGCAGACTTCCATTGGCAATGGCCAACTGGTGACCGTCTTGGACTTTGTGCTCTGCTCCACAACTTGAGAATGGCTTGGTCATTCAGCTTCATATTGCCATGCATATTTGCTCCACCACTGCCTAGTTCTTTAAAGACGTTATTACGGTTCCGCATGAGCGCACGCGAATGACCCCTATCCGAAATGTGCATTTTTTAAAGCCGTTCTGAAGTTCTTTAAAGACGTTATTACGGTTCCGCATGAGCGCACGCGAATGACCCCTATCCGAAATGTGCATTTTTTAAAGCCGTTCTGAAGTTCTTTAAAGACGTTATTACGGTTCCGCATGAGCGCACGCGAATGACCCCTATCCGAAATGTGCATTTTTTAAAGCCGTTCTGAAGTTCTTTAAAGACGTTATTACGGTTCCGCATGAGCGCACGCGAATGACCCCTATCCGAAATGTGCATTTTTTAAAGCCGTTCTGAAGTTCTTTAAAGACGTTATTACGGTTCCGCATGAGCGCACGCGAATGACCCCTATCCGAAATGTGCATTTTTTAAAGCCGTTCTGAAGTTCTTTAAAGACGTTATTACGGTTCCGCATGAGCGCACGCGAATGACCCCTATCCGAAATGTGCATTTTTTAAAGCCGTTCTGAAGTTCTTTAAAGACGTTATTACGGTTCCGCATGAGCGCACGCGAATGACCCCTATCCGAAATGTGCATTTTTTAAAGCCGTTCTGAAGTTCTTTAAAGACGTTATTACGGTTCCGCATGAGCGCACGCGAATGACCCCTATCCGAAATGTGCATTTTTTAAAGCCGTTCTGAAGTTCTTTAAAGACGTTATTACGGTTCCGCATGAGCGCACGCGAATGACCCCTATCCGAAATGTGCATTTTTTAAAGCCGTTCTGAAGTTCTTTAAAGACGTTATTACGGTTCCGCATGAGCGCACGCGAATGACCCCTATCCGAAATGTGCATTTTTTAAAGCCGTTCTGAAGTTCTTTAAAGACGTTATTACGGTTCCGCATGAGCGCACGCGAATGACCCCTATCCGAAATGTGCATTTTTTAAAGCCGTTCTGAAGTTCTTTAAAGACGTTATTACGGTTCCGCATGAGCGCACGCGAATGACCCCTATCCGAAATGTGCATTTTTTAAAGCCGTTCTGAAGTTCTTTAAAGACGTTATTACGGTTCCGCATGAGCGCACGCGAATGACCCCTATCCGAAATGTGCATTTTTTAAAGCCGTTCTGAAGTTCTTTAAAGACGTTATTACGGTTCCACATGAGCGCACGCGAATGACCCCTATCCGAAATGTGCATTTTTTAAAGCCGTTCTGAAGTTCTTTAAAGACGTTATTACGGTTCCACATGAGCGCACGCGAATGACCCCTATCCGAAATGTGCATTTTTTAAAGCCGTTCTGAAGTTCTTTAAAGACGTTATTACGGTTCCGCATGAGCGCACGCGAATGACCCCTATCCGAAATGTGCATTTTTTAAAGCCGTTCTGAAGTTCTTTAAAGACGTTATTACGGTTCCGCATGAGCGCACGCGAATGACCCCTATCCGAAATGTGCATTTTTTAAAGCCGTTCTGAAGTTCTTTAAAGACGTTATTACGGTTCCGCATGAGCGCACGCGAATGACCCCTATCCGAAATGTGCATTTTTTAAAGCCGTTCTGAAGTTCTTTAAAGACGTTATTACGGTTCCGCATGAGCGCACGCGAATGACCCCTATCCGAAATGTGCATTTTTTAAAGCCGTTCTGAAGTTCTTTAAAGACGTTATTACGGTTCCGCATGAGCGCACGCGAATGACCCCTATCCGAAATGTGCATTTTTTAAAGCCGTTCTGAAGTTCTTTAAAGACGTTATTACGGTTCCGCATGAGCGCACGCGAATGACCCCTATCCGAAATGTGCATTTTTTAAAGCCGTTCTGAAGTTCTTTAAAGACGTTATTACGGTTCCGCATGAGCGCACGCGAATGACCCCTATCCGAAATGTGCATTTTTTAAAGCCGTTCTGAAGTTCTTTAAAGACGTTATTACGGTTCCGCATGAGCGCACGCGAATGACCCCTATCCGAAATGTGCATTTTTTAAAGCCGTTCTGAAGTTCTTTAAAGACGTTATTACGGTTCCGCATGAGCGCACGCGAATGACCCCTATCCGAAATGTGCATTTTTTAAAGCCGTTCTGAAGTTCTTTAAAGACGTTATTACGGTTCCGCATGAGCGCACGCGAATGACCCCTATCCGAAATGTGCATTTTTTAAAGCCGTTCTGAAGTTCTTTAAAGACGTTATTACGGTTCCGCATGAGCGCACGCGAATGACCCCTATCCGAAATGTGCATTTTTTAAAGCCGTTCTGAAGTTCTTTAAAGACGTTATTACGGTTCCACATGAGCGCACGCGAATGACCCCTATCCGAAATGTGCATTTTTTAAAGCCGTTCTGAAGTTCTTTAAAGACGTTATTACGGTTCCACATGAGCGCACGCGAATGACCCCTATCCGAAATGTGCATTTTTTAAAGCCGTTCTGAAGTTCTTTAAAGACGTTATTACGGTTCCGCATGAGCGCACGCGAATGACCCCTATCCGAAATGTGCATTTTTTAAAGCCGTTCTGAAGTTCTTTAAAGACGTTATTACGGTTCCGCATGAGCGCACGCGAATGACCCCTATCCGAAATGTGCATTTTTTAAAGCCGTTCTGAAGTTCTTTAAAGACGTTATTACGGTTCCGCATGAGCGCACGCGAATGACCCCTATCCGAAATGTGCATTTTTTAAAGCCGTTCTGAAGTTCTTTAAAGACGTTATTACGGTTCCGCATGAGCGCACGCGAATGACCCCTATCCGAAATGTGCATTTTTTAAAGCCGTTCTGAAGTTCTTTAAAGACGTTATTACGGTTCCGCATGAGCGCACGCGAATGACCCCTATCCGAAATGTGCATTTTTTAAAGCCGTTCTGAAGTTCTTTAAAGACGTTATTACGGTTCCGCATGAGCGCACGCGAATGACCCCTATCCGAAATGTGCATTTTTTAAAGCCGTTCTGAAGTTCTTTAAAGACGTTATTACGGTTCCGCATGAGCGCACGCGAATGACCCCTATCCGAAATGTGCATTTTTTAAAGCCGTTCTGAAGTTCTTTAAAGACGTTATTACGGTTCCGCATGAGCGCACGCGAATGACCCCTATCCGAAATGTGCATTTTTTAAAGCCGTTCTGAAGTTCTTTAAAGACGTTATTACGGTTCCGCATGAGCGCACGCGAATGACCCCTATCCGAAATGTGCATTTTTTAAAGCCGTTCTGAAGTTCTTTAAAGACGTTATTACGGTTCCGCATGAGCGCACGCGAATGACCCCTATCCGAAATGTGCATTTTTTAAAGCCGTTCTGAAGTTCTTTAAAGACGTTATTACGGTTCCGCATGAGCGCACGCGAATGACCCCTATCCGAAATGTGCATTTTTTAAAGCCGTTCTGAAGTTCTTTAAAGACGTTATTACGGTTCCACATGAGCGCACGCGAATGANTCTGTGCGCGCCTCCTCCATGTTTTTCTAGCCGCGGAAGGTTTTCGGAAACAACTCAGGTGAGTAGAGACACAATTTTACCCTCTATTCCCAAAAAATTGAACCAAAGATACTTCCGTGCACCTGGGGGTGATTTAGTTTCATATATTTTGGCTCTATACAGCGTGCGTAGGGTTATAAATGACGGATGATAATGGTCGCTCTCCTTCTGACTCGGTATGTGTGCAGAGATAAGATGGCGGCAACTCGTGCATACCTAGTAAAATCACAAATAAACGCAGCATTCGCCGGTGTATAAACAGATAACGTGAAAACAGCAAGTTGAAAAGACCGTTTACCCCTGACGGGTATACATATCTGATTCCACCGCTTCACAAGGATCAACACATCATTTAAAACACAGTTAATGGAGGGGAAAAAGTCAAGGTCAAAACGGCAATAAGATTTAAGCGCTGGAGTAGAGAGTTACCGGTGAAGTCGTGTTTCACACATGGCCCAGTCAATCAAAAACCGTGGAACATTCTTTCTTATCAACCAAACGAAATAAGATACCACATTTCGTGAAGAAAATAAATAATGTGAATTCTCGGTGGAGAGGAATTCTCATCTTCTCCTTCCCCTTTAATCTTTTGTGTGGCCAACATCTCATGAGGAAATAAGCATGTGACGATCAGGAAAAAAGGAACACGCCCTTTTACATCAATTTCCAGTCCGCGGCGACGGAAGTTCATTCGAAACGCCAAAGTACGTTGAACACAAATAAAAGAAAAAGTGCAGGTGATGTAAAAGTTTGACTTTGAGATTTAAAACAGGACACCTGAAAATGCTCAGTTTCCTTAGCTTTCATACGCCTGACTCAGCTTTTGCATTTTTTTCTCACCCGTATCCAAAGTTACAAGAGAAAATGTATCCTCGTCAAAGGAAGGAATTTCTGGATGTCCTGTCTTCACATCATCACTTGCATTGTCAATCAAAAGTGCAATGTACTTTAGTTACCTTTCTGAATTTGACTCCGGAAACTTAGTACACAATCTTAGTTTAACTTTATCAAACTTTTAAAATTCTTCTGAGAAAAAAATGCTGATGGAAATTGCAACTGTTTAAACAAAGTAAGCCAACCGTGAAGCTTAAAAATGGCCAACATGGTACAGTCCATCAGCAACCACGACATGGATCCTTTCACCACCTTTGCATCAGCAACCACTTTCTGGGCTTAATCGCTTCAGCCATGTTGTGTGTGGTATCATGAAGCTTTGGCAATCATGCAGCTTCACGCCTCAATTGCAAGTTCAGTTAGCGTGAATCTTCGAGCAGTCGATATGCTTTGAGAGGAGTGCACTTTTTTCTCCAGCTCTCCAGCTATGAATGTAAGACAAGACTTCGTCTGGGCACAATAAAAGATGTACTGCACCTTTTATTTTCACTCGACATGCCGATAGCCGACCATAAACACAGTCATTTCTTGTTACGAATATTTGTTATAGCGTCTGGTTTAGCTCTCATCTTCGACTTTCATCATTTTTATTTCCTTTCGGATTACCATTACCCCTTCTGGACCACCCAGTTACCAGAGACCATCTGATACCCCTTCTGGACCACCCAGTTACCAGAGACCATCTGATACCCCTTCTGGACCACCCAGTTACCACAGACCATCTGATACCCCTTCTGGACCACCCAGTTACCAG
>NMRB01003633.1:44042-56984 GCA_002633025.1 Notospermus geniculatus | reverse complement strand
AATGTGGATATTTATTCAGAATTATGTCCACTCCGGCGTGCGATACACAGGTTGTTGCTAGTATATTATATATGTGGCACATTTCCCTGTGTGAGCGTGTTCGATTACTTGCATCGCGCCTGGGGAAGGTCAGATATCGCGCATTGTGGAACATGCGCAGTGAGGCCGAGGAAACAAACGATGTCGCACCTGGTTAGAGTAAAGTGTCATGGCGTCCCAGTCCATGAAGGGCCAAGTAAACGAACGGTCTCGCGCCTGGCTAGAGTAAAGTGTCATGGCGCCAAACCATTTCCTCTTTCTCCATTGGCTGAATCGGCTTCGCCGCCATCTTTTTCCAAAGTAACCGGTTCAGAGGGTCGATCACTTGGGCCAGGCGTGAGTGGTGACGTCAGAGCTAACAAGAACGCTGTGGGGCTTACTTGGGGAAGCGCGGCGCTAGTAATCGAACACGCTATGCGAAAGCATATTCATGCGTTGCTGAAAGTCTCTCTAGTAAGTGTAAGTACAATTTGTCGTCTTAATGTGCTGCAGGTATTAATTCCCACATCGCCAGTGCTTCCAATACGAACCCAGAAATCGGAGAAAAAGTGGAACTTTTCTGCCAGGTTAGATATCCGAACCCTGTGCTTATACGGTGGGACCTACGTGGCAGGTACACCAACTCGTACGCAGAGATCGCTAACGTGAATGAAACATGTGAAGTGTTTCGTGATAACGGCAACATAAAATGGGCGCCGGGAACAGTATGCAATGTGTCGAAGGGCGAAAACTTCACTCTTATCATCAACGAAATGAGAAAAGACTATTATGGTGAGTGGAAGTGTCAAGATTTTGGAAAACGCCACCGCTGCTGGAGTAAAGCTTTGAAAATAACCGCTCCAAGTAAGTGTACACCTGCACACCGTAAAATCTTGATTTTTTGTAAGCCATCTCCACATTAAAAATTTCCGGCAACGCCCAACTTCAACGGCATCGGAACGCCCCTTTTGGACCCTTCTGCCAGCATTCGGAACGACCTGAGGCGAACTGCTTATCTGTCCACTGGGCGGCGCATTTCACCTCGGACACAAAGTCCAAGGCAGCCATATTGTTTATCAACAAACCCACGTGACCGCCGGCATCAGGACCGTGGGACTATTTTGGCCGAATTTTGGCCTGTTAAGATGTTCAACCTTATTTGCTGGATAAGTTGAGGCATATCATAATGTACCGGTATCTCACCCGCAATCTGCCAATTATTGATCCAAGAACGCAACGTTTTTGTGTGACCTAGTTAGTTCATGCGTAGGGTGCTGCAGACGCTATACCCATGATAACATTCAACCTCTGAAACGTTCTATTAATCCTTCAGAGCCTCCAAGAAACCCACCAATCCTGACGGGCTTCGACGTCTACCCCATCGACGGCACCAACCACAACTTGACTTGCAACGCTTGGCAGCCCCTCGCACGGCTGATGACGTACACATGGTATAAAGACGGACAACAGATATCATCAGGAAATACATCAACTTTATTCCTAAGTCCGGTAGACAGGTATGCAACAGGGAAATACAGGTGTATAGTGGTCGACAAAAGGAACAATACAGTCCAGGCGGAGGATGCGCTCATTGTTTCGTGTAAGGTTAATTTTTTATTATCAATAGGCCTAGAATTGAATTACAGACTGAAGGGGACCGCTTGCAGAATTATGTTGATGTCAGGTGGACCTTGCGATGGCACAAAACAGGCGCCGACTGACTTTTCCTGATCACTTTGCGTCTGAGGCACGACCGCGTGGAACAAATCAGTCGCCAATATGGGGTGACATGACTGCAGTTGCGTCTTGCCTACGACGATTGGCATCAGTCGTCGATCCAAAAGATCACGAATCGCAAGAGTTCAACTTCTGCGCCACGACGAATCATGATCCCGACGGGCGTAATCCAGTCGCAGTCGACCTGACTTAAGTCACGATGTCGTGCGATTGTCCAAAAGTTGGACAAAAGTTTCAGTTCACCAATCAGTGACCAGCATTTTCATACCCTGCATGGGCGCTGCCATCTTGAAAAAGTCACATGATCACAAGTCACACGACTGCCAGCAGAACTTTGCGATTCCACCCTACTGACGCGCCATTGTTCGATACAGCCAATCAGATAGGCAGAAATCGTAGACTTGTATACGTGTAATTAACTTTTTAATTTTTCCAATAAAAAATTCATTATGTACATGTACATGTCTTCACCTAAATTCAGATTATTGTCATATAGGCTAAAAGGTGTGCTTGCAGCAGGCAATAGTGAGCTTCTGCAAGCGCTCGGTTAGGCTCTACGACGACGTTTATCTATTGTGTGAGTGCACCCAAACAATAGATAAACGTCGTCGTATGGCCTAACCGGGCGCTTGCAGAAGCTCTCTATTATTTGTGGTACCAACCATCTCCTGAAATATATTACGTCATGGAAATGAAGTCCAATTTCGTATTTCGTACTTCGTTTTTCGTCAGATTTGCGAAACCTCACTACTGACCATCGACGAGCCAATAAGGCCTACTAACCGTTTTATTCATTTCTTTCTGGGACATACCCCACTGTACATTGTATATGCTTATTTCTTGCAGCCGATGGTTTATTGTGCCTGGCGACGTGGGAGCTTTACGTCATAGGAGCATTGTGTGGCTTCCTACTCCTAGCACTTCTCGCTCTGGTGATATTTTTGATGGTCAGGAAAGCGTCTGCATCTGAAGTCCAATACAAGAAGGAGGCAATGGTAAATTTTGATAACATACGGTAATGATATCAGGATTGAGTTGGTCGGAATGCCACAGGGTGCTGGCAGTTGCCCCCCCCCCCCATGTATCTGAAAAACATGTTTTTCATGCAGATTTTCGCCGAAAAATGGCAAAAGTGCAGTTTCACCCCTCCCTGCGAGAGCCAAATGCCCCCTTAAAGAGAAAAACGCCACATGTATATACGGCCCTGGGGTGTAAAAAAACAGTCGCATCGACCCAAATCCCAGTCTAGCCGATCAGAGGTTATGTCATTTTTGTGCAGCAAATCACCGAGCTCCTCACAGCGCCACCTAGTGTCCATTCGTCCGCCATAATGAAGTGCTATTCGGAACTTCCGAAGGTAACTGCTCGGCAATTTCCGTACACACTCGCATTTCCCCTCGGACACAATTCCAAGGCAGCCATCTTGAACGCGCAAGGATTTCCATGCGTTTCTGGGGGTTTGGATGCGGTCGCCCCATCACTCCTGCAGCACCTACGCACTAGGTCACACAGAAACGTTGCGTTGTTGGATCAATAATTGGCAGATTGGGTGAGATACCGGTACGTTTATATATAATATGCCTCAACTTATCCAGCAAATAAGGTTGAACATCTCAGCAGGCCAAAATTCTGCCAAAATAGTCCCACGGTCGGTCACGTGGGTTTGTTGATAAACAATATGGCTGCCTTGGACTTGAAATGCGCCGCCCAGTGGACAGATAAGCAGTTCGCCTCAGGTCGTTCTGAATGATAAAATGGGGAACGGAACGGATGACGATGGGAACGAGATTGGCCAATTACACCCTAGTTCCAATCTCGTACCCAGAGATTAGTTACGCTCGGCCGGGGTTGGATGTCGCTACACTAATCTCTTGAAATTGCCGACTATTTCATGCAAATCGTCTGATTTGTAGCACACTGGATTTTAGACCGCAGGATGCATTGAAATAATTGCAGTATAAAAATATTTAATATCGTACACAAAAATGTCCTTGCAAGCACTACTTGGAGCGCCATACAAACTTGGGGTTGAACAGTCAAAAATTAGTGTATANGACACTTCCAGCCAATCCCATGCCTGTGCCTGTGTTCAATTTCAATCAAGGTCTAGTTGTATGTTCAATTTCAAACCAAGGTCAGCTGGTTAGAAAACAATGTGCGTTGGACCGTTTAGAGTAAACCCTAAGTTCATTGTGGTCTGGGTTACTAAGGGTTTGATTGACATACGCCCATCGAGCTCCAGATGACTCAAACGTACTATAGTTCATGAACCAAATCGAATTCAACACAAAATTCGAATTCACCTTTCGTGTCCTTATCTATATAATAATACTGGAAGTCGGCTCAATAAAGTCACACTTAGAAGCGTTGTTTTGCCTAGAATCCGGCATGGTAATAGAGGATACCATATCCTGATGCAACGGGCGGTTTAATTTGCGAAGAGAACTGTGTTGTGGTCGCAATTTTGCTTTATTTAGCAGTGTTGTTGATTGCTTTCTAAATTCTCCCTACAACAGGGTGCAGTATCTATTCCACCAGGGCCGGGCGTTCCATCCTCGGTTGAATCACAATCGCCGGTCACCACGGGTCTTGCTAGTTTACTGAATATACATGTACCTTGTAATGTGCCTTATTTGTGATTTTGTTTACTTCTAGGATTCCGATGGATACCTTGATCCCAAAGGATCCGACGATATGATGCCGCAAAAAGGAGGCCAAGATGAGTTGAACACTCAGTACGAGTCAATGTCCAATGTGGCAGTTTCCAATAATACATACTCTGCCACCGATGACAATGTTCCCAACGTGTACCAAACCCTCCAGTAAGAGTGCACACCTATACACAGTGGTTCCTGGCTAAATACAGTACATGTATAGTCCATTACAAAACATGAGGTGCTGTTCTGATTACTGTGGATACATAAAAAGAATCTTCTGAAATGAGAATATACATTTGGTAGCAAACTATGTTCTTGTAGTGGTATCTGATGAACAATACATGTACCGGTATGTTCTTTTTGCTTAGAATTGTTTATCCGCACGGTTTGGTACATGTACTGTTCTTTACTGAAAAATAGGTTGGTACAGTGGAATCTGATAGTGGTTAATTACATACTTTTGCGACTTGACACCTGTTACCTCCTGATTCTGAAATATACCATCATCGCCACGAAATTTCTGACTGAACAAACTTTGGCTCGTCTGACTGTAAAACTCCTCTAAGAAAAAACCCAGCACACTACATGTATGTTTTGTAATGCTATATGTTACGGCTGACTTCGCCTTTAAAGCACGACTGTATTAGGTTTTGTATCTCGCGACGGCCGACGTAACCTTTGACCTTTAGGCAATGTATATGCATGCTCGACAAGACTGTTCAAATCTATCTATTTGAATGATCTAAGTTACAAATTAGGAATTGAGACTATTGCTACACATAAAAGAATGAGTTGAAGCATGTTACCTTACCTGATGAAGGGTTAGTCACGCTATAACAGCACGTTGAACTTCTCAAGTGATGAAAGGTATGGCGGCCATTTTTGTTTCGACATGGTATCAGTCCAGTCTCGGTATTTACCACTGGCTATATATAGGTTGGACAGGAGACCAGTCTTATCAAGGTGGGGAGGGATAAAGAGTCACCTAATGCATACGGTCGTGCATTAAATTAGGTTGCTAGTTACGATGCCTCGCACTATTATGTTGCTGATCTCCCAGTTACGGATCGTCGGCGAATTTCCAGATTCTCAGCCAATTAGAATGCAGGAATGCGGTCTCGAATGTGGATAAGCAGCTATTGTGACCTCGGTTGCCAGGTGAATTCTGTATAGGCCTATAGGGGGCCAAAAATCTTGCTTGGGGCAAAAGACCAAACTAGCTTGAGTGGTACGCCCTACGTTTGGTAGCCGGGAGCATTCAACTCGTTAGAATTGATGACGCTATTGACGCTGATGACGCTACATGTACTTATTAGTGAGGTTTCGCTAATCTAACGAAAGACGAAGTACGAAATACGAAATTGGACTTAATTTCCATGATGTAGTCGTATTCAGGAGGTGGTTGGTACCACAAAATCGCCTGCTGCAAGAGCGTCTTTTAACGTATGACGTTAGACCGATGGAATAGGAGCTGTCAGTGAGTTGACCAATAGGTGTCACTACGGCCCAATTCAATGCATATAGCGGACACATTCTTGATCGAGCACCAATCACGTGGATTTTCCTGTGTATTGGTCCGCTAGAACTTTGCTGCCATCATTTGGCAGTACGCGCGGCTGACTGCTCCTATTACGGTGTGGATTAAACATTGAAATTTATCTTTCGTTTCCACTTCGTAATGTCGGGAACCTCCATACATTATGTATAATTGTTCATGTTTGACCCTCACTGGTCTTAACTCCCATTGGTCAATCCCTTTGATTGACGGTCAGATTAGGATAAGCTGGTATTTATACCAGAGCACGTGTTGCTGACCTTGACTGTTCACTGTTCACTACTTATAGCATCATTACTGTATACACTACTGGAAACTACGCTTTGTAACATAATGAACTGCTGTGTTCAGTCACACACCATGCACTGTAAATAAAAGCACCATAGTATAGGAGATATTCTTGTTCCTGGACTTCTTACAGTAGGAGTTGGATGTGAGAGACCCCTTAAGTGACCCACCCTACACGTATGTACGAAGTGGAAAAATTTAAAAATTCAGGATGCACCATAACTCTTGCATGGTACCGGAATGCTAAAAGACGCAAATGGCAGGGGCATTCACGCTGGCGACCGAGGAAGTTTGTCACCATGTCATGCATGTATCACCAGAATCCGAGAGTGTAATAAACCAAGTTGTACTCACAAGCGCCTCAAGTTGCGGTAAATATCAAACCCCGAGTCAAAGGCACCATTCAGGTCCCTCACACTATAACGCCAATAGCCACTGGCTTGGTGGGTCGCTATGTCGAGTAAGCAACGGCAACATGTGGTCTGTGGCACTTTCGTGAGAGTAGTCAGGTTAAGCCTAGTTCACACTGCAGGCGTGGTGCGACGCGGCGCGATCTGAACAAAGGATTACAGCCTTCTTAAAGGGAGACATGCGAAAAATATTGCCCGGCGGGCACAAGTTGTCTGAGTTGTAGCGCCGTCTGTTAATACACGGTGACGCGCTATACCACAGGCGCCTGTAGAGCTATCAGTGAATGTCGAACACTTTTCTAACCAAACGTATCTAAAAAACACAACACGTATCTAAAAACACACCACGAGCTCATAAATTCCTGAGCTCGGGGTGTGTTTTTTTACAAACAAGAGTTTTTTTGGTTAGATACGTGTTCTAAGCTCACTAATAGCTCTACAGGGGCCTGTGATATAGCGTAGTGTCACCGTGTATTAACAGACGGCGCTACAACTCAGACAACTTGTGCCCGCCAGGCAATATTTTTCGCATGTCTCCCTTTAAAGCTACGTGCACACAGAGCTTAGTGCTTGCGCGATCTTAGCCGCAGCGAAACTTGCAACCACGCAGTCCACGACCTCTAAATCCATTGCGCCGCTGTGTGAACACGAGGGCGCAAGGATCTTTGCGCGGCCTTGCGTCCTGTAGCTCGGCGTATACGGCTGCGGCAAATATCAAAAAAGTTTGATATTTACGATTCCGCCTGCGCCTCGAGACGCAAGCACTAACTGCTTGCGGCCTCGGGTGCACACAGAGATTTCTTGGGCCTTGCGTCCTCTCGAAGAGACTTGCGACTAAGATCGCGCAAGCACTAAGCTCTGTGTGCACATAGCTTAAGCTACACAGAGCTTAGTGCTTGCGCGATCTTAGCCGCAGCGAAACCTTGCAACCACGCAGTCCTCTAAATCCTTGCGCCGCTGTGTGAACACGAGGGCGCAACAATTGCACGGCCTTGCGTCCTTTGGCTGGGCGTGTACGGCCGCGCCAAATATCAAAAAAATTTGATATTAATACGATTCCGCCTGCGCCTCGAGACGCAAGCACTCAACGGCTTGCGGCCTCAGGTGCACACAAAGATTTCTTGGGCCTTTGCGTCCTCTCGAAGAGGCCTGCGCGCAAGCACTAAGCTCTACGTGCGCATAGCTTTACCGCATCGCGTCGCACCGTAAGTGTGAACAGCTATAGGTTTAACAGTGGAAACAATCAGGCGCGAACAGTGTTTCCACCAGAGGGTATGCAGGGTACGCTGTGAGTAACCTCAAAGGAACAGAAAAGGGCCATTTTCTTTAATTTCATGGTTTTTTTTTGCTGATTTTGAAGAACTGCATACCCTCAAAAATATTTCTGGCAGGAACCCTGGCGAATCGCACCGCGCCTGCAGTGTGAACTAGGCTTTATCAGCGTCCATCGCACATGCGACTGGATTCAACTTGTCGCCACTGACCTACCTGGCGACTGGGAGGAACCAGTTGAACATGGTGAAACCGTGCGGCGCAATACCAATGCTTTGATTAAATGACACGTGGAGATGTTTACATCCACGTTTAAAAATAGATAGCCAATCATAAGCGAGAAAATCACCGGCCGCCGATTTGTTTATGGTGAACGGTTGATTCGGTAGGAATGAATAAAAGTGATTACAAAGTCAACTTTTCAAGGGTCAAGTGCAGAAATCTGGGCAGGAAACTTTTTACTGATATCTTAATTATTTGAAAAGTGCCACTACGTGTACTTAGTTATAACTGGCGTAGTGAGGGGAAAATTTGATGAACTTCGAACAAGTTTGTTTTTTATTGCACAACATTCTTAGGTAGTGTACATGTACATGTAGTGTGTACATGCCCAACAGACAGTGTTTCAATCAACCTCTCATTGATTCATGTATCATTATTTTCACTTCCGATGAATGTTGTGGGACTTGACAAATGACTTCTTAATGTCCAGGATATCCCAGAAATTTTTCAGACCTGGAGTTCTTAGCCAGAAATAAACTGTTATAACTAAGCCCACATTCGTTCTCGTAGGTATTTCATTCCTGATACACGTCGTGTGTAGGCTATGTACTCTAAACTCCCACTTACCTGTCCCATTCCTAAACTCGGAAAGCAATAGATATTAAAAACGTCGTCGTATGGCCTATCCGGGCACTTGCGAAACCTCCCTAAAGGCCATCTCACACTGCCACGATTCCGACCACGATGCCTCTACGAAATGCTTTCGTGGTGTTCCTATAGGCTTCATGATGAATCGCAATGCCTTCCTATAGGCTTCTTGCTTTTCGTGTCCTAGGCCCCTCACGATTGGTGCGAATTTAAAACCGGCTTCAAATAAAAAAAATTCGTGTTCAATCCTAAGGACTTCCGTGATGATCGCAATGCCTCCCTGGAGGCTTCCTGCAAGCTTCGTTTTGATCAACACGAAGCTTGCAAGAAGCCTCCAGGAAGGCATTACGATCATCGCGGAAGTCTTCAGGATTAAACACGCGATTTTTGAATTTTAAACATGTTTAAAATTCTCACCAATCGTGAGGGGCCTGGGACACGAAAAACAAGAAGCCTGTAGGAAGTCGTTACGATTCATTACGAAGCCTATAGGAACACCACGAAAGCATTTCGTATAGAGGCATCGTGGTCGGAATCGTGGCAATGTGAGACGGGCTGCAGCATGTGAACACGATGCCTGCGCGAAGCATACAGGAAGTCAACAGGAAGGTGCACGACGCCTGCATGAAGTGATTACAAAAGCCGCATTGAGCCGAGACCAATCAGATCGCTGCCCGCCCGCCACGATCCCTCTACGAAAACATTTTGCAGCATTCGTAGAAACATCGTGGTCGGAATCGTGGCAGTTGAGATGGGCTTAATGAACGCCTACAAGCCACTTGCTCAGAGTGTGTTCTTCCGAAGGATGTCGGTCCTGAAACTGTTTTTTCATGTTCATGACTTCATATCTGTACTTTATTCCACCTACTGCAGAAATACTACACCGGACTCACTTGATGAAATTTTTATGCAAAAAGGAGCGCGATATTACAAAGTTCAATGGCATCTTGGAGTTCGTATGCCTTGTCTTGTTCTATTTGTTGAACATTAAGCTTTCAAAACGCCTACGATATCCACATCTGTATCAAACGCAGAGGTGAAACCAGAGTTAACCAACCTGTTTTCCGATTGAGCAGAAGTTTATGACTTATATGAGTCGGATGTCGAAAAGCGGTAAGTCTAATTTTAATGCAAGTCTTTACTTCGTTGCCAAGTTGACCTGAAGGGGTTATTTTCGTCCTGGGTACACATAAAGTGTACCCAGATTCGATGGCGTGAAGTGAAAATGTACCCTGGGTCCACTTTCTTGTTATAAAGTGTACCCAGGTTCTGACCTAGGGATGAGCTCATTCTCAAGATCTCGTCGGATACGTGAATTAGCGTAGGTTGGTTCCACGATCCTCCGNACTTTTATGAAACTTTTTGGTCTCATCAGGTTTATGCAACAAGTTGCATGAAGTTGCATATGAAAAGTTGCATGTGTAAACGGGCCTTTAAGTGCCAGCCTGAAGAAGACCCCGGTTGGGGTCGTTAATACAATCAGGGGGTAATTACTCTTGCAGTAATCCTTAGTGTGACTGTATGGGGCAATACTCAGAGGTATATTGTATACAGGTTTGCAGAACTGTGGCATTATGTTGGGGTGGGATTTGAGCTTGAAGAAAAGCTGAAGTTCGACCTTTCTCAATGCTTCAAGCATAGAGAAAATCTGACTTCAAGGAAAGTGTGGCTGAAGTCAGACCCTAGCATACCGCCCGTCTTGCTTACATAAAAAAGCTGGAGAATTAACCCTTGCAGTTCTGAAAATGCCCAATGCTTGGCTTTCTGACGAGAGTGTCAGTGAGAAAAAATGCAGAGATGAATTCAATAGGGAACCCCGATCACGCAGACCACGCGAGAATATACGCGTGGTTTTGAACTGATAGTACACCAATGCCACCTATTATTCATGACGAATCAAGGTGTGATTGGCCGTGCTTGGTGAACCGCATCTCTCGAACAATGGGCATACATGTAGGTCAACGCTAGGTGTCTCGTCTGCTCTATCAGTAGTCATCACGTGACCAATTGGCGCTCCCCATTGAGATATCTAAAATCGCAATGGCTATTTGTACCGTCACGGTGCAACGCCAAACCAGTTCGTTTTCACACCGTTGTAAATAGCCAATCAGAAAGCTTCATTCCAGACATGCCAGATGAGGCGGTTTCATCTCACACAATGCCGGATTTTTTTGAATATGCTTGATGAAAACGTTATTTTATAACCACTACCAGGATAAAAAGTTTTATATCAATGCTTTTTAGCTCACCTGTGGTGAGCTTATACAATGGTTGTGCGTCCGTCGTCGTCGTCGTCGTCCGTGCGCGCCGCGTCCCTCTTTGATGGTGTTTAGGTGGTACGCTCGGGAGAAGCAGGGAACGTTTCCCTTTAATAGTGCATATATGTATACAGTCTATACATATGTGCATACATGTTTCCCGGAGCGGAGCCACAAACTGTCTACCTCCCCTGTGTTTCTTTTTTCTTTTATTTAATTGTTTGTCTTTTCTACAATTGTCATTCTGTTCTGTCTGTCTGTCTGTGTGTAACTTCATTTTGTTATTCATCTAAAGGGCCAATAATGCTCTGCGATGGCCCTTGTTAATGTATCATTTGGTTCATCAAATAAACATAATTTCAAACAAACAAACTGCGAATAGGCAACCGAGAAGGGAGGTGACTCATCTGGTGTAAATGCCTTGTCTCTGAATGCGTTTACACCTGAAACTTACTGCCCTCGGTAAGCAAGACTTATAAACCTTTCATTCTTTCTCGTACAACTGCAAAATGGGTCTATACGAAAATGTATAGGTGTTGAATATAATATAGGTATTGAAGATGACGTAATCAATTAACAAAACAAATAGTAAATTCTGAAAGAATCCTGACGATCGGTTTCCTTGGATAGATATGTCAGGGAATATCTCTGTTCATTGTAGAAACACTTGTTAAAAGGATGTATACACACATGTAACGCCAGAAGATTGCAGCCTACCATACTGTACGACATGAAAGGCCACAGTGCTACCGGATTCCGCATGAGACCTGTAACTACATGTACGTTCAATTTGGTTTTAAATCAGCAGAGTTATCACATTAAAACATTTTGAAGACTGAAAATTTAGAAGTAGCCTACATGTAGATGCAACTTGATAACTACATGTACATTCTCAGAAAGAAAAATACGCTAAGACTGAGTGCTGTCAAGTTATAATTTTGTCACAGTTCTGTAAGTAAAAAAGCCATAACGCAGGGTCATTCTTCCGTAGATGTACACTCTTGGTCCTAAGTAAATCCGCACCAGATATTCTTGAATTACTCGATAATTACTCATTCTTTGTTCCCAATTCATTGGACAAGTGAAAGCCACATGCACTGTCTAACAAATCCCGCTTCAATTGTTCAAATCGACGAACATCCCTGTCTCCAACAGCAGTTCAAAGAGGGCAGGGTGGTTTGGAGGTTTCACCAACTGAAGTTTTCATCAAATTTTCACCTGCACAACCTTCAGCCTTGGTCACTAAGCGACAGACCAGAGAAAATGTTTAAAAAATATATCAAGATCTCGCTAAAAATGCATTTTTGTCCAAAATTTTACCACTTGCTTGGCAACCCAGTGGACTCAACTATGAGATGCTCCATCGCCATACTATGTAAACGGGACACTGTGTTGTGTTTTGGTGGCCGGGCATTTTGAATTGATCTGTTTACAAGGTGTTGGTGTTTACTCCAACCACAGTGATTTTGAATAACAATTGACCTGTTCAACTAGCCAACATTCAATTCAGGGCATTGATTGGGCACATGTCAAAAGGCCGGTTTACACATGCAACTTTTCATATGCAACTTCATGCAACTTGTTGCATAAACCTGATGAGACCAAAAAGTTTCATAAAAGTTGCATGTGTAAACGGATATGCAACTTGTTGCAACTCCATCACGCTGGATGTTGCATCGATTTTTCTATGTGTAAACCGTCCCAGGTAGTTTGCAACAAGTTGCAAGTTGCAGGAACTTGCAACTTGGTGCAACCTAGTGTAAACGGGCCTTAAGGGACTGTCTCATAGTTGGGTTCACTGATTGCCAAGCATGTGCTGAGATTTTGGATAAAAATGCAATTTTTGGCGAGATCTTGATATATTTTTGGAAATTTTT
>NMRB01003633.1:0-15335 GCA_002633025.1 Notospermus geniculatus | reverse complement strand
GACCTCCCTGGCGACGAGGATAAGGACGACCTCCCTGGCGACGAGGATAAGGACGACCGCCCTGGCGACGAGGATAAGGACGACCTCCCCGGCAACGAGGATGAGGACGACCTCCCTGGCGACGAGGATAAGGACGACCTCCCTGGCGACGAGGATAAGGACGACCTCCCTGGCGACGAGGATAAGGACGACCTCCCTGGTGACGAGGATGAGGACGACCTCCCCGGCGACGCAGACAGCAGGGACGGGACCCTCGCCATCGCCAACGTGCGCGATGACCCCCTCGCCTTTGCCGACACCATCGCCAACATGCGCGATGACCCCTCCACCATCGCCGACACCATCGCCAACATGCGCGATGACCCCCTCGCCATCGCCGTCGCCATTGCCAGCATACGCGACGACCCCCTCGCCATCGCCGTCGCCATTGCCAGCATACGCGATGACCCCCTCGGCATTGCCGTCGCCATCGCCAACATGCGCATACGCGATAACCTTTCTCGCTGATGCCAGTATGGCTGGGGCCCGCCCTGGGGGGAGGGGCGGGCTATATGCTGGGGCGGTGGGGGGGGGGTCAGAGGGGGTGTGCTCGGACTGTCATTTCCTCACTACTCGCATGCGTCAACGAATCGCGTTAAGCTGCGTTTACCAGACATCCGGAATGCGGTATAGGGATGCGGAATCCCCCGCGGAAGCGATTGTTGTATTCGAAAATGCATTTCATTTTCCGATTCCGCGTTCCGCAATCCGCATTCCGCGTGTCAGCTAAACGTAGCTTTAGGTGTGCAGCCACCCTAACTTCTGGCATCGTGCCAACGCGATGACCACTAGGCCATAAGGGTGGCTACACACCTAAGGGTAGGGACACACCTGACGCGATTCGCATGCGATAGGGCGACGCATGCGTCAAAACCTCTGTTTGCGTGCAGTGCGGCAGAAAACAACAAAGGCGTTGCCGCATGCGTCAACGAATTGCGTTAGGTGTGTTCCTACCCTTAGGCTGCTTTTCCGCGAGACGTTTGCGGGTGCGGAATAGTAGGAGGCGGACGCGGGTAGAAAAGATCGATCCAACGTATTTCCCTGTAGCTATTTCACCCGCACCCGCGCCCGCCTCCCATTCCGCGCCCGCAAACGTCTCGTGGAAAAGCAGCCTTAGGTGTGTCCCTACCCTTACTTTCCGCCGCACTGCTCGCAAACAAAGGTTTTGGCGCATGCGAATCGCGTCAGGTGTGTCCCTACCCTAAAGGAAATCCCCATGGCCTGCGGGTTAAGCCGTGCCATATCTCCCCTTCGGACAGAGATGACTCGTCCTCGCCACTCTGCGTCTGGGTGCCGAACTACACTTTCTAGGTTCGACTGGGTCACCCGTCCGCGTAGTGATCGCGCTCTGCCTTGCTTAACTTTTCGCGCCGTGGCCAACGCGCCAACCAATATACGCCATAAAGGAAATCCTCTCTGGCCAGCTAGGCCGTGCCATATACATGTAAAGCGTTCCAGATACCTAAGGCAAATGGTACTAGGTTGAACTCTGCAATGTTACATGACCCTGGTTCACTATTTTGACGAGCTATTGCACAATACTTTAACAGGCGAGTCCAATGGTGAAGTTTATAATGCATGTCACCTTGCCTATTGGCTGTGTTTGTGGTCAAGCTGTTAGTAATAGACTAACCACAACTGACAAGGTTAGCCAAGTGCGATTTGCCTAAAGGGCTCCGCACACTGGCGACTAAAATGGGGGCGACTACCGATGCGACTACTACGTCGCCTGCCGTAATTACCTTTGCGGTCGATCAATGATGTCATCCACGACATCACTGATCTTCCAAAGAAGCATTTGTCGCAAACAAGTCAACAAAAACTAAAAAAACTGAAAAATGTTCAGTCGCTTCTGTGGTCGCAAGGCCGGTCGCCTACAAAATCGCTCGAAAAAATCGCTAGTGTGCGGTGCCCTTTAGGTATCTGGATTGGACTATAGTAGCTACAAGGGGTTCAATGCACGGATCCGGTCCGTTTCCAGTCTGTTTACCCTCAGTTTTCCGGCTACGACAACGCAAAAGTCAGTTTGATCGTTTTTTACGGACCTGAATCGGACAAAATCTTTGTGCAAATGAACTCCGCATTATACTATTAGATCGTAATTAAAGCGAATGGCTCGCGGGGTTTGTTGTGGCGCCATGACAGTTGGTCATCGATATCAAGCACCATTTTGAGAAAAAGGCAAAAGAAGGATTTTAGTTTAATGGGAAATGCATTAGACAGCCAAACTTCGGAGGCGTATTCTGCAAAATCTGCCGCTTCAAAATCAATGGGAATAGTACAAAATGTACATCTTGACCTACTGAATTTGAAAACGTCATTAACCCATTTTAACAAATTTTTAATGGAACCTCGTCCCCAGTGTTTACATTCGCATATTTGCACAGGTGTTGCATATGGCTGGAGCACGGCTTTGCCTGGAGGCTAGATTCACTCTCTATGGAAGGTACCACCAAAAATGTAAACAAACCCCGCGAGCTATTCGCTTTAAGTAGAATCTCCAATGTTGAAGTCAAAGATATGACACCTCTTCAGATTTCACTAGAATGAACCCGGAATTTTTTTCGCGAGTGCCGAAGCCCTTTGGATTAGTGAAACTACATGTACATTCTATAACGTATTTTACTGTTTTGTAGGCTCAGAATCCGAAATTGCAATCAGTGCTTCCAAAACGATCCCGGAAGTCGAAGAAAAATTTGAACTTTTCTGCCAGGTTAAATACCCGGACCATTCGGTCATACAGTTTGACCAAAGACAAAGACAAAGTCACCGTTACGGCTTCGTCATTCGAGCAGTTGCCGCGGTAAATAGAACATGTGAAGTGTATAGATTGCCCGGCCCCTTAAACCGGATTATAAGATGGGCACCGGGAACAGTGTGCAAGGTGTCAAAAGTCGCTCAAAACTTCACTCTTGTCATCAGACTCTATTTACCTGGCGATGAGGGAGACTGGAGGTGTCAAGATTATGGAAAGCGCCGTTGCGCGAGTAAACCTTTGGAAATATACAATCCACGTAAGTAATCTACATTTGTATATATACATGTACCGTGAAATCTCGGTTTTATTGGCCACCCCACATGAAAAATATCCGGTAGGCCTAACGCCCATACATGTAATTATGAAGAACAACGGCATCAGAAAGACTCTACATGGACCGACTGTACCTACCACGCAACCCCAGCCGGTCTGACAGGGATCAACGTCCTGGGGATGTAAAGTCCGCATGGCTTTGTTAAAGGGCCTCTAGAGGCAGCTTGCTATTGGGCTACTAACAGTGTTGCGACTATACAACAGGTGGCGCTAGTAACCACGAACTCATGAATTGTGGATCATATTTTGACGTTGATGAAATTTTACTTCAAAAATGATGCCCAAGTTGGAATGATCCTCATGCCATCAATTCTCTGTTAATCATATCAATATATGCACTACTGCCTCTAGAGGCCCTTTAAAGGCGTTGGTCAGTCCAGTTACGAAATAAATTCGCCATTCCTCATAGTAACAGCGAGTTTTCGCAAATGTGACGAAACACGAAATACGAACGAAATCCAACTTCATTTCCAGGACCTATTACAATCTGGAGATGGTGGTTGGTACCACAAATGTCCCTGCTGCAACACACAGAAAAATATTCATCTCAGCTTGAGATAAAAATGTCTTGAACGCTTGTCCGTAAAAGAAGTTACTTTTGTATCTCAAGTTGAGATCTTTGAATCTCAGTACGAATAACTTATGTTTCATGTTGAGATAGGACTGTCTCAAGTCAAATCTGCCAGCTGAGATGACGGCCGTCTCGATATGAGTTAACAGTGGTCTCTATTTGAGACTGAAATGTGTTCAGTTGAAACGAGGTTCATTTCGACTGTCCCCAGTCAAATATTCTGGATGATATTTTGTGCTCTTCTCTGGAGACAGATGAGATGACGTTCATTTTGATATGAACTTATGGATTGTTTGTATCAACCCGACAGTTGAGTTCTTTATCAACCCCAATTGTTGGATCTTTCAACCCAACTGTTGGGTTGTTTGTAACCAACCACATGGTTGCAACAACCCTTAGTAGAGTTATTTGGCCTTGATTGCTTAACTGTCGCAATGCAAAAAGACCGCAACTCTTAAAATTCAACTTAGCCAATAGGCCGAGAAGCTGTGTAGAGTTCAGTTTGATAGGGTAGACCAATATGCACAGCACAGAATCTTTTGCATGGTATTGGTTGAGAGAAAACCGACGCTGTACAATTATTGTCTTTATAATTCTGAAAGGGAAACATTCACAACCTATAATTTGTATCTCAGATTTCAAACAATAGTTTATCAATATTCTTATGTGTTTGCTTTCGTAAGTCAGCGTTTCTGTAATATTTTTTTGCAAATTGCAACACTGTTATCTCGTCAGGCCCAACTGGTGGCCCGCACTGATCTAGTTTATTTGCGATGACCAATATCTCGATTCGATGTTATTGATATCTCATGCGTGAGATACGTTGCGTATCGGGAGGCTTAACACGCTATTTGTCTCAGGTAGAGTCACAAATATATCAGGTTTTGCCACTAGACAGATGCTTTCTCGATTCGAGATATTATTATCTCAAATACAAGATATTTGTGTTTCAAAGGGCTTCAAGACAGCACTTATCTCAAGTGGAGATGAATATTTTTTTCTGTGAAGTGCGTCTTTTAGCATATCATTTAAAGCCCAATAGTATGCGTTAGGTTTAAGGAATTAAACCCGAGGCGGAGGGTCTTGGTTACGACACCAAACCCGACACCGAGGGTTTAATTTCTATTCTCAAATACATGTATCTCAAACTAAACATAACAAGCCTGGCGGCGACAGAGTTCACAAGGTGACTTCAGGGGTGCCACTCAGCCTCATTCCCCCAGGCTTCAGCAGCCGTGTATTGGCATATAAACAAACATGATGGCGGATACACAACAACCAGTGATTGGTAACAGGTAGTCCAACAGTGACAGATATCCCCGGGGGTATCCCGCCAGCCACCCACGGGTGCGCGACCGAGTCCACTCGGATGTCCGGCTGATATACAAAATCACCCGATTGCCGGATGGCAGCGGGTCGATACCCCCTGGGACATAGGTGGGGACTGGACGGTATCGGCCAACCATTTTTCAAGTCGTCGGAACAAAATCCGACAGACATCGACCGATTACTGGCCAGTGTCCCACGGGGGGCGCTCGTCGAAAACCATCTTATTCAAGGATATGTGAAAGATATGTGGGAAAATCCGTCCCAGGCCGCAAAGTCGCAAAAACCACCGATGTCAAGATATCCTCCGGCGGCTGCTGCATTTGTGTCGAGGCATTAGCTGTACGCTCTATCGCGGAGTTTAGGTAACGGAGGCAAATAATTCCGATTTATCATTTACCTTCTGAAACGTTTTATCATTCCTTCAGGTTATCCCCTCCGCAACCCATCCATCACGGGCTTCGACGGCTACCCAATCGTCGGCACCAACCACACTTTGACCTGCAACGCTTGGCAGCGATTCACACGGCCGATGACGTACACATGGTATAAAGACGGACAACAGATATCATCAGGGAATACATCAACTTTATCCCTAACTCAGGTAGACAGGCGTGCAGGAGGGAAATACAGGTGTGAAGTGGTCGACACAATGAAGTATACAGCCACGGCAGAGGCTGTGCTGAGAGTTGGATGTAGGTTTTGTTTCTTCATTATCAATTGCAGAATAGGAGCAGCCAGTCGCGTTTAGGGCGGTTTACACTAGGTTGCACCAAGTTGCAAGTTGCAGCAACTTGCAACTTGTTGCAAACTACCTGGGACGGTTTACACATAGAAAAATCGATGCAACATCCAGCGTGATCGAGTTGTAACAAGTTGCATGCCCGTTTACACATGCAACTTTTATGAAACTTTTTGGTCTCATCAGATTCATGCAACAAGTTGCATGAAGTTGCATATGAAAAGTTGCATGTGTAAACGGGCCTTTTGTCGCCAAAAGACGGCAACACACGTCTAGCGGACAAATACAATATAAAATTCTCCTGATCGGTGCTCAATCAACCATAAATGGGTCCGCTAGGCCATTCTCTATGTTAAAGTTAAAAGTTAAAGTTTGGGTTTATAGTCTGAGGTTGAGGTGTCATCCGACTTTACACTTTAACCCCAGTCTATCCTGAAACCTTTCAGTAGAACTCAGATGAGCTGCACATTCAGCGCTACAATCCGAGCATTTCCGACCGGTACCCATTTATACAGCTGGGTGGAGAGAGGCCAGTGAGGCAAAGAGACCTGCCCAAAGTCTCACGCCCAGTGGGATTCGAACCCGGTGTAACATCTGCCAGTGTTTCCCATCTGTGAGTGTTCCCCTCCTATTGTCTGACGGAATAAGCGGCGACTTGACAATAGAGGACACACAGAGAAACATGTCGATCTACCAGCGTTTCCCAAACAATAATGGGACACACTCACCCACAGAAACACTGGCAGATATAACACCTGGTCAACTATACATGTACTACCAACCTCGTATTTTATCAGAGAGGGTGTCAGGTTAAAATCCCCACCTGGGTAGAAGTCGTCAACCCTCATGATGGGCTGTTGTCCGTCTTCTTTACGCTTTCCTTTGGTCTACTTGGCCAAGCCTTCATTCATCCTCCCTGAATATGCTGAAATCGAAATACATGCACTGTAAAAACGAATGGGCTCGAGAGACCCATGATTTTGTCCACTACCTGGACACATGGGTTTGAAATGTGTTCAATGGAGAATGGGTCCATGTGCCCAGAATATTCGTTCTTCGAGCCTGAAACGGACAGGTCTATAGGTTCCAGTAATCCATAATGAGAGTTTCATAGGTCACTTTGGCCCATCTACGAATGCAACCGTGGGGTGTTGGCACCCATGAGCAGCAATAGTAGATGGGCCAAAGTGACCTGTGAAACTGGTCATTATGGGTTACTGGAACCCAAGGACCTCCTCGTTTCAGGCTCGAAGAACAAATATTCTGGGTACCATGGACCCATTCTCATCTCAAACCCACGTGTCCAGGTAGTGGACAAAATCATGGGCCTCTCGAGCCCATTGGTTTGGCTTTTACAGTGTGGCTGGCATCAGTTTATCAAATTCGTTTCAATCCATCTTGACTGGTTAGATCAGAAATTGCACCTTTCGTGATGCCGAATGGGTGAATGTCGTCCTGGGTGACCCTAATGTCACCCAGGATAAAACTGGGTGACCCTAAACGTCCCCCAGGACATGGCTGGGTGACATTTAGACCCTAAACGTCACCCAGATTGAAAATCGCCCCATTTTAACCTGCCGCCGAGGTAAGTGGTACGCTCTTCGTGTAGCTGAAAACGAATACGAATTCTGACATCTCCACATCATCAGATCATGGCCGCCCTTCGTCTTCCTCATCAGACGATGAAGACGCATATTGCTGTAATTAGATCCATGTTTCATTCTGATTTTATGATGCAAAAATGTCACTCACGTTTGTTCATGATTTCGCGACCGCTACTTGACAGACGTTCCACTAGTATCAATCACCAACCTCGGCGGCAGGTTTTAAAATGGCGCGATTTTCAAACTGGGTGACGTTTTGGGTCTAAACGTCACCCAGACATGTCCTGGGTGACGTTTAGGGTCACCCAGTTTTATCCTGGGTGACATTTAGGGTCACCCAGGACGACATTCACCCATTCGGCTTTAGTGATCGTCAGTAAATTCACCTTCGTGTTCTCACCTTATGGCCATGCCCCATGCATGTGTGTCACGGACTCATCCAATTACAAGGAGCTGGGCCCAATCAATATTGGGGCTGCAGTCTTACACTAGTGGCGTAGTGCATCCTCTGAAATCAAGATCATATCCTGAGTAAGCTATCTGAGTAGCCTAGGCCTAGGCCTACCAAAAGAAAAAATAAGTTGTAAACGAAATGGAAGAAGAAGAGGTCATGCAGGGTTGCCTGATATTAATGATTCTGTTGAACTTCAGTGATGGGCCTAGCTGGTTAATATTTCATATTTAGTCTACTAGGGCTAGCCAGCAGCTGTTAGGATCCCAATACATAGCAATTTTACTTTTTAATGGTGTTTTTCGATTGCTTTAAATTCTCCCTACCGCACACTGTGTTGCACCAATTCCAGCCGTGCCGTGCATTCCAACCTCGGCCAAACTCAGAATCGCCGATTGCCACGGGTTCTTGCTAGTATATTCGGGTTCTTGCTAGTATATTATATATGTGGCACATTTCCCTGTGTAAGCATGTGGCACCTGGTTAGAGTAAAGGGCCGTATTCTAGAAGCTTCCTTAAGTGTAAGGTCGACCTTTAGCTATTGTTTGCAGGGTAGAATACAAAAGATTAAGGTCGACCTTACACTTAAGGAAGCTTCTAGAATACGGCCCTATAGTGTCATGGCGTCCACGAAGGGCCAAGTAAACGAACGGTCTCGCGCCTGGCTCGAGTAAAGTGTCATATGGCGCCAAACCATTTCCTCTGGCTGAATCAGCTTCGCCGCCATCTTTTCCCGAAGTAACCGGCTCAGAGGGTCGCTCACTTGGGCCAGGCGCGAGTGGTGACGTCAGAGCTAACGATATTTGATAAAAAGGCGTTTATCTCAGTCTTGGGATTTCACATCTTGATGAAACTTGAACAAGGGACCATTTTTGAGGGTGGCGGACAAGTCTGCTGTGAAAAATTTTGGGTTTTTTCAACAAACAAACTATTTGATTTTGGTCACTTTGGAAATCGCCAAATTTTGGCAATTTCTATGATAGCAGATTCAAGGTCATCACTATGCGTTTATAGGCAGATAATTTGCCTATCATATGCAGAAAACCGTATTCAATTATCATCAACCAGTTCTGAGAAAAACAACATTTTGACTGTCCATTTACTAATTTCCAAAGCTGTAGGCCTACAATCTGTCGTCTTAATGTGCTGCAGGTATTAATTCCCACATCGCCAGTGCTTCCAATCCGCACCCAGAAATCGGAGAAAAAGTGGAACTCTTCTGCCAGGTTAGATATCCGAACCCTGTGCTTATACGGTGGGACCTACGTGGCAGGTACACCAACTCCTACGCAGAGGTCGCTAACGTGAATGAAACATGTGAAGTGTTTCGTGATAACGGCAACATAAAATGGTCGCCGGGAACAGTATGCAATGTGTCGAAGGGCGAAAACTTCACTCTTATCATCAACGAAATGAGAAAAGACTATTATGGTGAGTGGAAGTGTCAAGATTTTGGAAAACGCCACCGCTGCTGGAGTAAAGTGAAAATAACCGCTCCAAGTAAGTGTACACCTACACACCGTAAAATCTTGGGCCCGTATTCAAAAAGGGTGATCATCGTGCGATTAAGACTTAGACGCGTGTAGCTTCGTCAAATGCATGGTGGAAGTGTGTGCATTTAGTGGAGTTACACGCGTCTAAGTCTTAATCGCGCGATGATCACCCTTTTTGAATACGGCCCCTGATTTTTTGTAAGCCATCTCCACATTAAAAATTTCCGGCAACGCCCAACTTCAACGGCATCGGAACGCCCCTTTTGGACCCTTCTGCCAGCATTCGGAACGACCTGAGGCGAACTGCTTATCTGTCCACTGGGCGGCGCATTTCACCTCGGACACAAAGTCCAAGGCAGTCATGTTGTTTATCAACAAACCCACGTGACCGCCGGCATCAGGACCGTGGGACTATTTTGGCCGAATTTTGGCCTGTTAAGATGTTCAACCTTATTTGCTGGATAAGTTGAGGCATATCATATATAAACGTACCGGTATCTCACCCAATCTACCAATTATTGATCCAAGAACGCAACGTTTTTGTGTGACGTAGTTAGTTCATGCGTAGGGTGCTGCAGGCGCTATACCCATGATACCATTCAACCTCTGAAACATTCTATTAATCCTTCAGAGCCTCCAAGAAACCCACCAATCCTGACGGGCTTCGACGTCTACCCCATCGACGGCACCAACCACAACTTGACTTGCAACGCTTGGCAGCCCCTCGCACGGGCGATGACGTACACATGGTATAAAGACGGACAACATATATCATCAGGAAATACATCAACTTTATTCCTAAGTCCGGTAGACAGGTATACAACAGGGGAATACAGGTGTATAGTGGTCGACAAAAAGAACAATACAGTCCAGGCGGAGGATAAGCTAATCGTTTCGCGTAACGTTAAATTTTTATTATCAACCAGGCCTAGATACAAACTGAGAGGGGACCGCTTGCAAAGTTATAGCTTTGGCTACACTACGTAGAAATCCCCGGGCTTTTTGAGACTTGTGACAAGCCCGGGCCTGAAAATACCACCTTCGTAAAAACCTACGTGTAGAGAACTTAGCATGCCCTACAAAGGCTGTACTAGACATGCCACCTGTCGAGGTAACCCGGGTCTAGTGAGTATTGTGTCTACGCTACATGTATTTAAAATACCCGCTTGTGACGCGGATCTAAATTAAGCCCTCCAAAAACCCTTCGAGCTAGGAGGGCTTAATAGCCAGGGGCTTTTCATCCCAGGTGTAACGTTTTTCAGTGTGATTCCCATTGTTTGGAACACACTGGGAAACGAACTGGCTGTTTCTCTGTGGTCGCCCATTGTCCAGTCGCCGCTTATTCCGTCAGTCTATTGTATTGTCACACTGGCTCACGGGCCTCACTGAAAAACGTTACACCGGGTCTATTAGACCCGCGCTTTCAACAGGGTGCAGACAGAAAAGCCCGGGTGGGACGCGGGTTTTTAAGTATTGTATTAACAGGGCTATTGTTTCACATTCACTGGAGTGTGACTGAGGCATCCCATGTCGTGCCCCCAGAATAATCTTCTGTGTTCTAGCGTGGCCCCTATAGTTCTGTCCCGTGCGTAATCATCGGACGCGTAATGATATCAGGCTGGCTCAACCCTGAGACCTTTCCCATCAGCCAATCATTCTACTCGTTAGTGAGTAACAAGTATTATGATTGGTTCCGATGATTTCGTGGCAATTCAGTCCGTCGCATGGGACAGCAGCCGTGGTGCCTTGTACCTTGTGTCTTTGCAAGGGCAAGTAAAAGACCCCATCCAAGTGAGGAACATGAGTAGCTTGTGATGGCCTCCTCCGTACTTGGGCCAATAATGCTATAGCGTCGGCCGTGACAGAAAAATGAAATACAAATTTCCTTGGGACACACTGTACATTGTATATGCTTATTTCCAATCTCGTACCCAGAGATTAGTTACGCTCGGCCGAGGTTGATGGTCGGACACTAATCTCTGGAGACGGCTAAGCCCTAACGGTGGCTTCGTGAACCAAAATACAATGGCAAGTGCGTTACACACGGCGCATCCTGCTTCACTCCAAGTTTATACACTGCGCCAAGTAGTGCTGTGGATTTTCCTCAATAAATACAACAGATCCCTCGAAAAAACCTTTCTAAGGACATTTTTGTGTGTAACATTTTATACTCAAGTCATCTCAAGTCATTTCAGTGCATCTGTGGTTAAAATTCGGTCTAAAATTGCACGATACCAAAAATCACACCTTAAGCTGCATTTAGCTGACACGCGGAATGCGGTATAGGGCCGCGGAATCCCCGGCGGAAGCGATTTGTTGTATGCGAAATGCATTGAACTTTCCGCTTACCGCGTTCCGCAATCCGCATACAGGCGTGCAGCTAAATCCAGCTTAAGGCGTGAAATGGCTAGCCGTCTCCAGAGATTAGTGTAGCGACCGTCAACCTCGGCCCGAGCGTAACGAATCTCTGGGTACGAGATTGGCTTATTTCTTGCAGCTGATGGTTCATGGTGCCCGGTGATGTGGGAGCGTTACGTCATAGGAGCATTAGGTGGTTTCCAACTCCTTGAACTTCTCATTTTGGTGATATATTTGATGGTTAGGAAAAGGTGTGCATCTGAAGTCCAATACAAGAAGACAATGGTAAATTTTGATAAAATACAAGCTAACGACAATAATGAGGTCGCTTGTGTTTGGCCTTGGGGCATTGTGAATATCAGTCACAACATTGATGGCCAGAGGAACCAGGCTTGCATGTAGGCATGCTATGTTTTTGTGACCGAGATCATACGTACACTCTCGGTCATAAGTAAATCCGCACCAGATATTCCTGATGTACTCGACAACTACTAATTATTTTTTCCCAATTTTTGGACATGTGAAAGCCACATGTACTGTCTAACATATCCCGCTTCAATTATTCAAGTCGACCAACATCCCTGTCTTTCACAGCAGTTCAAAGAGGGCAGGGTGGTTGGGAGGTTTCACTAACTGACGTTTTCATCAAAATTTTCACCTGCATAACCTTCAGCCTTGGTCATTAAGCGACAGTCCAGTGAAAAATTTTCCAAAAATATATCAATATCTCGCCAAAAATTGCATTTTTGTCCAAAATCGCAGCACATGTTTGGCAACCAGTGAACCCAACTATGAGATGTCCCCAATCAAAATGCCCTGAATTGAATGTTGGCTAGTTGAACAGGCCAATTGTTATTCAAAATCACTGTGGCTGGAGTAACACCAACATCTTGTAAACAGATCAATTTCATGCTTTCAATCATAGTTCAATTCAAAATGCCTGCCCACCAAAACACCAATGAATACAATGTCCCGTTTGCATAGTACGGCGAGGGGGCATCTCATAGTTGAGTTCACTGGGTTGCCAACCAAGTGGTGAAATTTTGGACAAAAATGCATTTTTTGGCGAGATTTGATATTTTTGAAAAATTTTCTTTGGTCTGTCGCTTAGTGACCAAGGCTGAAGGTTGTGTACATGTAGGTGAAAAGATTGATGAAAACTTCAGTTGATAAACGCTCAAAACCATGCACCCTGCCCTCTTTGAACTGCTGTGGAAGACAGGAATGTTCGTCGATTTGAAAAATTTAACGGGATGTGTTAGACAGTACATGTGGCTTTCACTTGTCCAAAAATTGGGAAAAAATAATGAGGGGTTTGATGTCTTTATGGTAATTATCAAGTAATTCAAGAATATCTGGTGCGGATTTACTTATGACCAAGAGTGTACACGTACATACACTGGTGGACAGAAATATTAGGACACTTTCTTCAAAACTCTTAGTCATTTTCCTCTTTTGCTTTAATTCCTTTTGTCTCTAACCACTAGTTATTTTTCTTATTAATCAGAACAATTTTACCATGGTAAGTGGGTTATATAATCCCATGAGATTTTCCATGCCAAAGGTTATTGACATGGGGTTGCTGATACATGAATAACAAAGACAATCAGTGCGCTTCATGCNCTACCCTGCATGTGTCCTTCACCAGGACGACATTCCAGGAGGATGGGAACCCCAAGAACCTGACTGCTGTGCCACAGAGTCATACCCCTCCGTGCCCTTTCTTCACTCAATTTCCATTTTCTGACGTAGGGACCATCAAATTTGCTGTGAAGCAAATTTCACAGTTCTAGTTTACTGAATATACCTTGTAAAGTGCCTTTTGTGATTTTGTTTCTTTCTAGGATTCCGATGGACACCTTTTCCCCAAAGGATCCAACGATACAATGTGCATGATGCCCAAAAAACAGGGCCAAGATGAGTTGAACAAGCAGTACGAGTTAATGCCGGATGGGGGAGTTTCCAATACATACTTCGTCACGGATGGCAGTGTTCCCAACGTGTAAACTACCACACCCTGCAACAAGAACACATCAATCCAGTATTTCTTGGCTAATATACAGTACTAGCACAGTACCCGTCAAATGACGGGTGAATTTCTATTGATACCAACCTAAAGATTAGTTGCGGAAGGAACTATTTTGCTGTGGACGGGGGTTTTCAAGTCGGATTTTCCTACTCGTGACCACCCCACGTAGGGCCTCAGCTGTCCATGCAAGAAGTATATGGTGATTGTAGGCCTGTCCTTGTGACTTGTTTATTGACATTGCAAATGACAGTGTCGCAGGAATTGCAAGCGAAATCATGGCCGTAGGAACGGGGAACACTGACAGGCTCAGCCTACAGTACTGTATTCCCTGTAATAAGTGGCCGCGACGGGAAACCGACTTCACGCGAGATCATTGATTATACATGTTGGGTTGGAATTCGTAATGTAGAAACCACGGATAAATGAAACATGACGTCTGGTGGCAATGCTGTTGTCGGATTTCTAGCCCCAGTTCCTTCATGAATGGCTGTAATTTTGTTCATTTTTCTTCCGAAGTAACACCCGGTATCTTTTCTGTTACGCACGTTTGGTATGTCCATTACGACGCCAACTCAAAATCAGGGCCCATGTTCATAAAACCTTGCTAGCTTAGTTGGTTGCTAGTTGTGTACATTGGCCTGTACAAACTAGGCACTTTAGCAGGCAACTAAGTCTAGCAAGGTGTTATGAATAGGGGCCCCGGCCTATTCAACCAGAGGCTTTTGAGTTCCCCATTGACTACCCAACATGTATAATCAACGATCTCGCGTGAATTCGGTTTCCCACCGCGGCCACTTACTACAGGGAATGACCACTGGCGAGATGGATCGCAATTCTAGTAAGCACGGGGCAACAATACGTGGCACTTCCGTTGGAGTTGTTCTTAGTATTCAGATCGGAGTGGAAGTCGGGGCAGAACCTAACCTCACTATTATTATTTTTACTCCCGATGAATGCTATATGGGACTTGAGAGAATGACTTCTTGATGTACATTACAGGATATTCCAGAAATTGTACAGACCAGGGGGGCCATATGCATAAAACATCTTAAGTGTAAGATTTTCCTTATCTTTTGTTTGGAACAATAGTTTAAAGCCCCACTGTATTGAATTTGAAAAACGCAAATCATCGCCGCGATTGTTGACGTCAGTGCGCTCCATCTGAATACATTATAGCTCTCCCTGTCGTTTGTGCTGAAAACTAGGCCTTGATTCTCTGAAGTACATATCAGACAAGCATTTTGGGGACCTTCACAAGGCTATGAGACCTCTTTGTGCTCTCTCCTAACATTTTGAAAATATCGTAAAATTCAATACTGTGCGGCTTTAAGATGTTTTATGCATACGGCCCCAGGAGTTCGGCCTAGCCACTAAAAATAAACTTCTGTATTAATAATCAAGCCATTCGTTCTCGTGGTCATTTCATTCCTGATACACGTGTGTATGTATGTTGATGGCATGACATTTGGGAGTTACGAGGCCGACGACAACGTTCAGTGAGTGATGATTCACGTACGTACACGTATCGTTCGCGGCGGCTTTAAAGGTGCTCTAGTTCGAATTGTAAACATTACGGTTTGTTTATTTACATGGTTGATTATAATAGTTATTTTTCCTCGGACAGGTGGCAG
>NMRB01003632.1:41734-56988 GCA_002633025.1 Notospermus geniculatus | reverse complement strand
AATCACTCTGATAATATGTTTTACATCTCTAGGAGCAGCCAGCCTCGCGTATTGCCAAAAGATGGCAGCAAGGCTTCCTCATTATAACTATTGACCCACAATTAGGATTTAGCTCATTCACTTCTGGGATTTTGACTTGTAAGTGCCTGAAGGGTCGAAAATTTGCAAATATCGGAGGCGACTTCGATTTATTGTGTCAACCTGCAGAGACGTACATTTCAGCTATTGTGTTGTAAGGCTGTTCACCCTTCCCTCGGTGGCGACATGTGCCTATTTTTGCAAGATCAGGTCACATGTACATGAACAACTACTGTAAAATGTAAAATGTCAAGATAACCACACGGCAAATTTGTTTTTCCTGCTTTCAGAGATGAAGTCAGACGAGCGTGTGCCGTCACCTCACCAGAGTGAAGAGGACAAAATAAAGGAGTTTATGAATCGTAGCGACACCGCCGTCATCTTCCCTGAACCCGTCAGCGACCAAGAGGACGCGGAACAAAATGAACACATGGATGGTAAGTGATATTAGGGCCTATAAAAACAGGGCAGCTGAAAGGGGTGACACTAATAGTCCCTTTAAAGCCAGTGCACATTTGCAGCAAATGCGGTAGGGGTGTGTTTTAAAGTCGACCCGGCTGAATGACACCCCTACCACATTGAGTTTTGCCGCAAATGTGTGCTTGGCCTTACACTACAAAATTTTTACCGTGCTTGGTCTGGACCAGGCACAGATGGGTACAATTTTGCCAAGTGTAAACACATCGAGACAGCTTGTCGTGGTACCAAATTAGCCCTGCAGTCTGAGGTAGGCTCAGTCCGGGTCGAGCATGGTTCGGTTGAAATTCCACCAGTCTGAACAGCTAGAGCTAATCTAGCCCGCTTACCTGGAGGCAGTGCGCATGTGTCAACTTCCCGACCTCGGCCTCTATGTCATTGCACAAAACCTCCATGGCGATCGGTGTGTTTTTACAGGTGACTGCCATTGATATTTAGCCCGGTGTTCTATAAGACTAACAAAAATTCCTCTGATTTTTTCCAGGTCCGCCTGCAGACGATAGTTTCCTGTTGAAGTGTCATCACTGTGATAAAGACTTTGCCCACCTCCACAGTCTCCAGGACCACATGCAGACATTCCACGGAAGTGCCGTCGATCGAAACACTTGCCCAAAATGTAACGATAAGTTCACCAACAAAATCCAGTTGGACAAACATATGGCGTTACATTCGATAACGTCGCAATCGTGCAAAGTGTGTCATAAAACGTTTGCGAATATTTATCGTTTGCAGCGTCACATGATCAGCCATGACGAGAGTTCTGATTTGAGAAAATTCAAGTGCCCCGAGTGCGGGAAAGCATTCAAATTCAAACATCATTTGAAGGAGCACGTCCGCATTCATTCCGGCGAGAAACCATTCCAGTGTTCCCATTGCGGGAAGCGGTTCAGTCATTCCGGTTCTTACAGTTCCCATATGACCTCAAAGAAATGTTGGCCTTGGGCAAAAAATATGGTGAACCGTCGTTTAGGTGGGAAGGATACAAGTCCGCAGAAACTTGAACAAGAGCTTGATATGCATCCAGTGACGTCATTCGCGAGTCCGTTTGCAAATTTCCCACGGCCTTTTATCTCCCAGTGCCCGCCGATTCCACCGCATTTTGCGCCATTGTTGAGCGGCATGCAGCCCTTCTTACCATATGGTCCATTCCCGAGTCATCTCTTAGCTCCGATGATGCACGGCTTGCCAAGTCCGATACCGTGCCTACCGCCGAATTTCGGCAAGTTGAATCCATTTGTGAGTGAATTTGAGAAGACAAAGGAAAAGATGGGATTTGAGAAGCATAGCGTGCAGACGCTTTTGGGGCTGAACGGACAAGACGTCGAGCGAAAGGAGAAAATTCAAGAGTTGAAGAAAGAGGACAGGGATGATGTAGACGGCAGTAAAAAGGAGGAGAGCGCTGGCATCGCACGGTCGCCGGGTAAAGTAGCGGTTGATGGATGTGGCGACGGTGATGAGGAAAGGAACGATGGTGCTCCTAGTGTTGATGGCGTGAATGATGAGGATTCTGGCAACGATCTAGATTCAGTCAAACGAATTCTCGAGATTGTTGAAAGGACCGTTACGAAGCAAATAGAACATCAGACAAAGGATGAGAAATGGGAAATCAGTAAACTGCCCGTCGTTGCCGACGGCGATGAGGAGGAGGGGGCGAATCAGGAATCAGGTAATGGCGACGACGCCAGGTACGTGTGTTGCTACTGTGATGAAAAATTCGACAGCGCGGTTAAATTGCATCAACATGAACGTTACTTGTGTCCAAAAAACGACAGTATCATGGAAACGAAAAACGATTGGTTGAAGGCGGAGCCAGTGAAGAAGAATGAAACTATAGGCAGCAAAATGGATTCTGGGGACGAGGATGGGAAGGTGAAAAACTCAGATTTGATGTGCAAGTTTTGTGGTACGAGTTTTCAGAGTGCCGTTGAACTGCATCAGCACGAGCGTTATTTGTGTAAAAATAACGGTGACATTCCAGTCAATAAGGAGAAAATTGTGGAGGAGGAGGAGGAGCCGAAAAACGATGACGGACAACGAACGGGTTCGGAAGACGAGGAGGATTCAGAGAATGAAAGCAAAGACGGGACGGAGAAAATGAAATGTCGTGTTCGGTCGTTGATCAGCGAGGAACAATTACGGGTTCTAAGAGCTTATTACGAAATCAATCCGCGGCCACGGAAATATGAACTGATACGGATTGGAAACGAAATCGGTTTTCCCAAACGTGTGGTGCAGGTGTGGTTTCAGAATATGCGTGCGAGAGACAGAAAGCGTGGAAAAGAGGTGCCATATTTCCCGAACATGGCCAGGTCGCGTCGGCCCGATGACTCGCCCGATAGTTTAGATTACTCACCCAAGGCGTCGCCGTTCATTCCAATGATCCCGCAGCATTTTAATGGTACTCAGTCCGCCAGTTCGTTGGTCATTCCTCAGATTGCTCCACCGCCACCTCATGCTCATGGTTTCAACTCCTTCATAAACACGATCCGATCACCCATTCCATCAGCAAAACTTCCACTCTCGACATCGCAAGCAGAACCGCTGGACTTATCGGTCACAAAGCGCTCGTCTCCTTCTCCGGCACATTGTGCCACGCCGAATAAATCACCGTCACTCTCTGAGAACGGTAGCTTGGGAACGGTGCTGAACTTAAGCATAAAAAAAGAACCTTCATCCGTGCCTCTGAGCGATGCCGAGCATCGATATATACTTAAAAATCCGTTTTCCTCTATGCATTCTCCACTGACCGGCAACGACAGTCGTGGCTTCATCTACACCAAACCCCAAGAAAATGGACTTCATAATTCTTTAGATAAAAACGGTAACCTGTGTTCGAACTCGAAACTTTCACCGTTCGACCACCGTATTCCTAACATGATGGTTCCTAGTCAGAATAGCCAGCACATGACAGATGATTCAAGTTGCGATAATAGCGTGGACGGTCATCCGTTTGAGAGCAGTATGAACTCGTCCCCGGGTAGTTTCTCGGATTCTGTCTTCAGCCACACGACCAATCATTCCTTCGACGAACTTGGAAAGTTCTCAAAAGAGAAAATCATGAGAATGGTAAGTTAAGTTAAATCCCCTCTATATTGAATTTTGCAGTGTTTGCAAAGTGTTAAGAGAATGCAGGTAGAGGTCTCATAGCCTCGTGATGGTCCCCAAAATGCTTGCTTGATACGTACTTCAAAGAATCAAGACCTAGTTTTCAGCACACATTGAAAAAACTGCAGGCAGAGCTCTGATGTGGATAGAGCATAGTACATTTTACACGACACTAACGTCGGCAAATGTAAGCACTTTCCGAATTGAAGACAGTATGGCTTTAAGTTAGACCTTCGTTTTGATGGTACCCGTGATCTTGGATTTCTAGCAAACTGCTCAAGCGCTGTTATACAATGTATCTTGTAAGTAAATTGGTATCTTGTAACCAGTAAAACAAAGTTGCTTAAGTTCTGGAATTGTGAAATTTTATGTTTGTGTCGTTGCAGGAGCATTGTGAGTACTCGCCTGATTACCTTGACGGGTTACTGGATGACGACGGCCCGGGTGGAAAGAAGCGCAAGTCGTGGAAGCATCATAAGGTTGACGAGGGCGAGGGCATGTATGCCTGCGACCAGTGTGAAAAGATGTTCAGCAAGCAGAGTTCACTTGCCAGACACAAATACGAACATTCCGGTACGTGCCAGATATTTTTAGTGAAACACCCAAAAACGTGTAGTCGTGGGGACATGGCACACTTAACCCACAGTGTTTCCGCCAGAGGGGGGGATGGGGGGGATGAATCTCCTCCTCAAAAATTTTAAGGAGGGGATATCCCCCCCTCAAGTTTGCAGACTAACCTTTTTCAAATATCACTATTTTCACTTCAGTAGTGTTTTTCTTTAATTTGTCACATTTCAAATGCAATTTTCATGCAGAAGGAAGACTAATTTTGCATTTTGGAGTGTAAAAAATGACTCTGGGTTTTTTTCGAAAAATTTTTTTTTTGAAATTTTTTTTTCTCCCGCCCCCCTCCTTGACAATCCTGGCGGAAACCCTGACCCACTGGGGGCGGATTCACGATTTCGGAAAACAGGGGGTGCACTCTCCTAGAAGCATTGAAATCTGTGGTGAATTTCAATGATTTGCTCCAAATTTCAGAATTTCACGGTCAAGTTTACAGATTTTTTGGCCGATTATTTTTCCCCCCGGATCCGTGACTGGTTCCCAATTTTTTGCAGGGATCGAAGGGGTTTCCTTCATGCATTGACCGTTTCTTCCCTCTTTCTCCAGGAGCTCGACCCTTTGCCTGTGACATCTGCGGGAAGGCCTTCAAACACAAGCATCACCTGACGGAGCACAAGCGTCTTCATTCGGGGGAGAAACCATTCCAGTGTAAAAAGTGTGGGAAGCGATTCAGCCATTCAGGGTCGTACAGCCAACATATGAATCACCGTTACAAGTACTGCAAGCCGACGAATGGAAAACTGGACGAGGAAACAGAGTGCGACACGGCAGAAATCCCCATGGTGGTATAAGATTAACACCGTAATAGCTAAAGCTTTGTCAGATTGGAAATGCTGGCACCTGGGCAGGCCGGGTAGCCTAGCAAACTTGTAAGTCTCCTTGGTGTTGAAAAAAGGGAGGACCAAAAGAAAAAGGGAGTGGAAAAAGGGGATGTTGGGACGAAGCAACTTTCATGATTAACCCATTGTCACCGGCAGGCATTCCATAATACACTTTATATCTGTTGAGTCTCGAGGACAAACAAAGTTGAGAGATTTTTACATCTAGATGTCTTTATTGGAATTTAATCTGTATATTTGTGCAAAACAAGAGTTGGAATTAACTGTATGATTACTTCATTTGATCTACTGTCTCTGGGACGCAACGCAATGTGAACATTTTGAGAATTGTGTGTTTTCTTATTTCATGTGATTTTGCATCATATGCGAGAACATAGCCTATTTCAATTTCATGTTGATATTTTTTTTAAATGTGTGTCTAGATGCAGTCTTAATGTGTATGTGTAATGCTCAAGTTGGGCTGGATTTGATGTCAATGAAGAATCTACTTTACTTTTTAACCCGACTGGGTGGCGCTGCAAGTGGGTGTGCCGATAATGCTAAGAACAGCAAAGCAATACAAAAATGTCACCGTATATAACAATGTCATTGACGCAGTGCAACAATTAAACATTGGGCGGAAAAAGAGGTACGGCAGCTCCCAGTGCCTCCTGGTGGCAGTGGTCTGCAGGTTACCCTGGCATGAAAATGTTGGACTATCTAGCCGTGTGGTAAATTAGAATGTAAAGTTTTGTTTGGGGTCAGCGTAATTCTCAATGAAAACAATTGAGTAACTCTAAAATTACTTCTTGGTGAAATGTGCCCGAAAAACGATGCATTGAAATTTTCATAGAATCAGTGACTAGCCGGTGTGCAATTTTTTTTCTGTTACTAGTACGCCTCATCTGTGTTCCCTTCCATTGTTAGAAAACAATCTCGATAACGAAAAAATAGAAAACATTTGGATGAAACTTTTTTACTCAAGGAATGTTGAGCTATTTTGACAATTTGAATTCATGTTTCGACTGAAAATGAAAAATAAACATGGGAATGTTGGCATTTTGGCTTACCATTGGTGCTGCCACCTGTGCTAGGCCCTGACCGCGGTAAGACGTGCATCCGACCGACACGCTCCCTCAGAACTTTTTGGAAGCAACGTTACAAAAAATGGGAAAACAAGTTTGTCGACCACAAATGTATGGTACATTTCACAATTTTTTTTCACAAATTGCCCAAAATGTAAGCAATTTCACTTATAATCTCAGTTGAAACATTTGTTCAAATCCAGTGGCTCACATTCTTAACCATTCACTTGTTAAGATATGCAAATTGTAGATAGACAAGTCATGAATAAGCATGCAAGACAATACGCTCATATTTTAGCCAACACGTGGTGCATTTAAACTATTCATATTTAGTAAGACGTGCAATCAATTTTTGTTGAAACTTTAGTGCCATTTCTTTATAAAAATTTCATGTAGCTCAACTATAAACTACCTTAATCAAGATTCCTTTGAGGAACGTATTTGGGCAAAATATTAAAAAATCCTACTCAAGTTTCTTGAAAATTCAGGCGATGTACCAGTACATGTGCATGCCTCACCTGGGTTCAGTGATTTACAGATTTTTTATTAGTCTTCCAGAGTTGAATTTGGCTTCCATTTAGTAATGAATACTCATTGAGAACCGTATCACAGCAGTGTCATTATTCTGTAGTTTGTATGCTCTACATGCCTTACGAAAGGCACCAATGTTGATCCTACAGCCAAGTCAGGTGCTGAGTGAATTCGAACATCTTGCTGACCTGGCTAAATTTAAAGTTCTCCACGATTATCGAAACTGGTGCTTTAAACTTCTGAAGCTGCCTCACTGATGGGAGGCCTTACTGCCATTAGAGGGCGCCTGTTAGCAGTCCTAGAACGTCACAAAATTTGACGTCACGGACGTAAGCCATGGCTCCACATCATTATGGATGATGTCGTTGTGTGCATTTCTTCTGTGATTCAAATTTCATGACGTTCTAGGACCGCTAACTGGTATTAACGGCCTCTAACGGCAGTAACTAGTCTCCCATTGAATCACGGTGCATGATTCGTGTGTCTCAACCTTGGAAATTATTGCTCACAAATGTAAAACTTATTTTTGAAGGTAAATTGTGCTTCCATGCGTCAAATCCACAAGGGGAATTTCGACGACATTACCCCTCAACACTGTTTAGGTCTTCCGGTAGAAAAGTTTAATTCTGCAGAGAAACTGAATCTGAAACTAGGCCTACCTGTCAGAAAATCAAACTTCCGTTAGGTTTCCAACTAATTTACAAAAAGACGTAACAACCCTCAGTCGAACTTTACAACGCATTCATTTGAATCTCATGATAGTCAATGCGATTGGGAAGGGCATAATAACGTGCAATATTTCATAAAATGCTGCTCATTAATGGTGCAATTTCAGGTTATAATGTGCAATCAACTAAGTATTTTACTGTAGTAATTTCTTCTGCCAAATTTTCAATTCTAGTCACCGATGTTTTACTTGACTCTAGCTGATCACTCTGACACCCTTTCTCTGGTACAGAGAACAGATTCTGAGATCTTCCTAGAAAAGTTGTGTGAACTTCAGCAAAGTTGGTAGCCCATGTGCTGTGGCCGTTAAAGTGCCACTCTATGCATTAGGATTCCTATCTCGTGGCGGCCGACATAACCTTTGACCTTTAGGCAATCTTGTTTATGCATGCTCGACAAGACTGTTCAAATCTACTGGTATCCATTCGGATGATCTAAGTTACCAATTAAGCATTGAGACTGTTGCCACACATAAAAGAATGAGTTGACGCATGGCACCTTACTTGATGAAGGGTTAGTCACGCCATGACAGCGCGTTGAACTTCTCAAGTGATGAAAAGGATGGCGGCCATTTTTGTCAGCTAAGGTTTCGACATAGTATCAGCTTAGCCTCGGTGTTACTTGGCGTTGTATGGTTGGACAGGACACCAGTCTTATCACTTGGTTCCCAATTCCGCCACCAGGGGAGGGATACTGAGGCATACAGTGGCACTTTAAAACAAGTTAGTGTGCAGGCCTAGGGTTGTTTTTTCAAATATTTTCAAATTTCTTCCTCATGACGACGACTGAGCAATTTTCTTGCCTGATGGTCGAATGATCACAGAAATCTACTTGGACATTTATAGACAAGAAAGGATGCATTTGTTTATATTATTCGGGTCGCAGGAATGCTGCAGATTGTATAAAGTTGATCGGTTTCATTACAGTCAACAATATCATTGTGCTTCCATTAGGCCATATGTAAATGATTCTATGTTTCTGGTCCGGCATTCACATCCATTTTGATATCTCAGGTCGTCAACATGAAAAATGAAAAAATGATATCAGTGTTCTAATATTTTGAAATTGAACGTACTTCTTCGTAAAACGTAAAATGTGCAGTGCAGAATTTGAATTTTGTATTCTAGGTGAAAGTGTACATTTTCTGAAATCCAGGGGACAAGAAACGAAGAATTAGTTATACCATGGCCTTGTGACTTCTAGCTGACAACATTCGTAGTTCTTCCAGATTATCATGTATTATAGTAACTCAATGTAAATCATTTTTAGATGACCATATTTTTTCAACATTTATTGGATTAATTTGTTGATTTGTTGAACGAAACGTATACATTTTGTAGATAGTTTCTCGATTATGTGATCCAGATGAGGTATTCGAGACATGCTGTGAAACCTTAGTAAGTTTATTCCCGATATCTTGACACATCGTTAATGTTTGATTTGGGAATTAGTACTTGAATTTCCAAACACTACTTGTGTCTGCCTAAAACACGAACTAGTGTCTGCCTAACAGACTCGCTGACAATGAAATCCGTGCACGGCTTGGGGTGAAAAAATATTCAGAATGTAATTAGGAAAATACTCGTGTTTAAGAATCTACTTGGCTTTACTCTGTCTAGTCAGTGTATATCTCAGGTGAAATGCAAACATTCTTGAGAACTGATCCGTTGGATGATAAAGAAGGAACTGTTTAGATATTTTATAGGTGTGAGATGTTCCTCAAGTAAGATTCACTACTTAAGTTAAAGTTAAAGTTTGGGTTCATAGTCGATAGAGGTGTCATCCGACTTTACACTTTAACCCCAGTCTATCCTGAAACCTTTCAGTAGAACTCAGATGAGCTGCTCATTCAACTACAATCTGAGCATTTCAGACCAGTACCCTGATACACCTGGGTGGAGTGAGGCAAGTTAGGCAAAGTGACCTGTCCAGAGTCTCACGCCAGCTGGACAGTGAGTTTCAATCCACGGACCTCATGACCGCTAGCCAGAGACCCGAGCCACTAGACCACCGTGGCTCTTCCTATCTTTGGTTATGACAATCTTGGAAAGTGCATAAAAGGGAAATGAATCTCCCCTCACTCAAATACTTATGAATCATAATAATATGATGATATTTGTCATAATTGTGTGTTCGATCTGGTTGTCGTGGTGATTATGAATTACCCACATCATCCAGAAACAGGCCAATCACTGTGCAATGTTTTTAACAATTATTTGTATTCAATGTGATATATTGTAAATATATCAATTAATTTTAGCACGAAAATACAGTTTGTGTTGCAAATGGGTGTAATAGGTCACTGAACTTTGCATAAATTCTTGAATTTGATATTTCGATATGGCAAATTCTGGTTCTTAATGTTGCTACGGCAACTTCCCACCAACCACTGTGCAATGAATCTTCCCAACAACCAATCAGATGGTTGGATTTCTGTGCAATGATTCCCACCAACCAATCAGATGGTTGGATTTCTGTGCAATGAATCTTCCCATCAACCAATCAGCTGGTTGAATTTCTGTGCAATGAATCTCGCGCCATTTTGTTCGTGTATAGTTTTTGTACATTGTATTTTTATTCTGTGCAATATTTTGTTGAACTTGAGTCTATGCAGTGATTCCCCACGGTTCATAATGAACATCATTTGAAAACCAAATCGGTTTGAAGAGTTTCTTTTCTCAGCATATTTCAAGATATTTTGTATGAATAAATGTTGTGTCATTAGCTTGATGTTGTTGGAGAAATCTCATGTAAACAAGTAATAATTGTATAGGTTCTTATCATCCATGAATTCGGGAAGAACGTTACTTTTATGCGGGTGTATCCAAGAACACATCAACATTGATTATCTGGTCTTATGTTTGGTTGGTTGGGTTCGACGTCTGTCATTTTGTTGATAAATGATTGGTTGGGTTCGACGTCTGTCATTTTGTTGATAAATGATTGTGTTTCACTGAAGTGGGGCAGTTGTTCATGTTGGTTGATTGTTCTGTTACATAATTGGGTCACTCATCCAAGATATATATGTTTTCGTTGGCTGATTTAGAACTGAGCTGCTCACTCCACTAAAGATTGTAAACATCTGTATGTTGTGTTTCAAGCCTGTTTGACCTATATAAGTCTGAGATTGTTGACGTTCAAGGTCACAGAACCATCTTACCGTCAAGGTCACAGAACCATTTGACGTTAAAGGTCACAGAACCATTTGACCTTCAAGGTCACGAATTTAGTTGTATGTTCTTCTGCCTTGGGAGCACCCCTTCCAATTCTGTATATATGGACAAATTGGACATCATGATTATTAAGTACAATTTGCAGCTGATAGAGTGTAGTTGATTTGGTGTCTTAGGGCACCTTCTGTGTCCAGTGTATTGTGATGGTAGTAACCGCTGAAATGATGACAGACCTTTAGATTCCCAAACTTTGGTCATTTTGCTTGAGTGCAGTCAATATTCTAGCACAGCTTGTGATTATCATAACTGATTTACTACAAAGGACGTCAGAATTGAAGACAGCAGGAAATAAAGGGTAGGCCTATTTAGGGCGGGGATCTGAGTAACTGAAGCAAAACAGCACAGAACTCAACTTGTGTTATGTTTGTGGGATATTCCATCACGTGACATCATGACATCAAAGTTCAGGGAATTTAAAGGCCTGTATGGTTTCTTAAATTTGTTCTATTATTCAGATTCTATGTGTAAATTGTCCGTCAGCACTTTCACTATTAGAATATTATTCTGCAGCACCGTTCCAGGAGTCAGTTCAGGGTCTAGGCAATAGGTGGCGATGCTAAGAAGTTTGGGTATCTGTGGTCTTAGGGATCGTCTCCAAAATAGAAACGTTTGGAATTCGTTTAAACGAATTTGAAGCGGCTTCTTCAAAACGAAATTTAAACGAAAAAATTCGTTTGAGAACTGACTGAAAACCGTTTGGCATAGCATACATTTTCGTTGCAATTTCGTTTGATATTTTTGTCATGAGAAACGTTTCTCCAGAGACAAACGTTTGGATGGTATGAAACGAAGTTGAAACATTTTCTTCCCCTCGCTCCAAACGTAAATCGTTGACACGAACTTCCAAACGTTTGCCGAATCTGGCGACCGAGGAGGATGGGTCGACGGAACATAGAGGCCTAGCCTACATGTACATCAATTTAATATGACGAAACATCCAACTTTGGCTGGGTGCTTGAATGCACAAAGTATGTACGACATGATTACATAGATGATGGTATTCAAAACAGATCATGATGAATTCATTCCAATCGATCGACCTCAGAAGTCAAGTGCTTATGACCTCAGAAGTTGAAAATGAAAATAAATTTATTTCATGATCGAGATGAAGCACCATACACCAATGTGTACAATGGTGTCGGCATACATGNCAGCACTTGAATATTTGTTCTGTGAACCTTTTCACTTGAATCTGGCCTTGTGCCTTGGTCAAAGTTTCCGAACTTAAATCGATTTCCATTTTGTTCTAGAGCAAATTCTGGGCTTTTAATAGCTAGTTACATGACCATAATTATATACTTAAAGAAAGGGGCAGAAAATAGACTTAGTTGATGAACAACTTGAACCATTCTCATTAAGGTGATCATGTGCTGCCAGAGATAGATTTTTTTTCTGTCGAACTTTGTATGGTGTACAACATTTTGTCTCGCAAGTGAGATTGCTATAACAGGTGGCACAATGACCTGGCCGTCTGGATTTTGGCATTTTTTCTCGTGGGACTCAAGGACACTTTGAATTTTATGCAAAAGAAATGATGTAAATTTATATCTGCTCTGAATTAGATTTCTGAATATCGGTGTTCTCTCTTTGTATGGTGTAAGAATAAGCTGGATATATAGAAAATTCTTATAAATGTGTAAGTAAATGTATACCTAATTCTTTTCTCGCTGTGCCTAATGTATAGTTAGAAAATTTTCAAATTCCACTTTTTCCTCCCATCTTTTTATAATACCCAATAGCTTACAAACTGTCTATTGAAATATTTTACGGTCATCAGTATTTACAATGGTAATTAGTATGTAATATATGGTAATTAGTGCTAATTACCACGATCAGCAATAATGGCTACCATCACTGATGTTGCATTGATCCTCTGCACTCAACACTTCAATAAAATTTCGCAAAATAAAAAAATAAACAACATTTGTTAAATATTTGACTCTGTTTTATTTTTGTACTTCAAAACAGCTGAAGAGAGATGGACTCTGGCTGGCTGATCAGTCAGTGTTCACTTCCAAAAGACACTGTTCTGCAATTTACTAGATACAACAGATTGAAGAATACAGGCAAAGTGACTGAAGCTTTAAAGAAAAAATCAACAGATTGAAGAATACAGTTCATATGACTGAAGCTTTAACCACTTCAGCACCATAGATCGATATTACGGTCTGTTACGTGATGGCGCAACCATGGTAACATGTACATATTATGGATGGACCTATGGGCAAATGATTACTACGGGTGCTTGGTCCTACTTGGACTTGCCTCCTCGTCCTTCTGGGAGACCTTACCCTGTAATGATGCCCTTTTCAAGATAAAATTTTATTTAAAAAAAAATGTTATTGCCTTGCATACAAAATGCACTGGGGCCTACATGACGTCGTGATGACGTCATTATGACGCAATGTTCGGTGCTGCAGTGGTTAAAGGAAGACTTCCATTGGAACTTTGACGTCAACGTGTGCGAGGCCAATCAAATTTATCATGGTCACAGTTATCAAATGTCAAATTTCTCATCAAATTTGTCACACCTTGAAATTGAGACCAGTGTTTTCATCCTCACTCCTAACCCAAACGTGATGAAACTATTCTGATAAGGCCTAAGGATAAACTGATTCTGCATGAATTTTCATTCTGATTCATTGCTAATCACATGCTGATCAAAAAGTCTTTGACAAAATATTTGTTGACTTTTTCAGCTGTGTCTCTGTCAAGGCTGCAGTCCATGAGAGCGTTGACGTCTGCTGTGGCGATGGTGGATAGGCTCCCCAAACCATCCAGAAGGATGGTTGATTCTAGACGAGAGAAGTTAAGGAAGTATGGTATATCGACACGGAAGAGTACTGTCATCGGAATGAATACCAGTGATACTGCAAAGTCCTGGATCCACCCCCAAAAAGGCAGGACCCCCCGTTCTTGCCAGAGCCAAGTTGGCAATTAAAGATTTTCATCAGGCGTGGCAGAAATCTCATTCCAGAGCATGTACGGTAGACTTTGAAATTTTCTGAGGGAGATATCCGGCCAGAACCCCCCTGGTGTGGCAGAGTCAACCGCCGCCTGTGGCCATCATCGATCCTTGGACTCCCCCTCCCCCTGCAAAGTCCTGTATCCGCCCCTGAAAAGGCAAGACGGCGTGGGTGGAAATCTGATGTCAACAAGAAACGCTCCTGGGGAAACGGCACAATAACATGGAAAAGGATACGATGTGATGTCAGACCGATGCGTGACAGGGCATCAATAACGGCTGCCTCCTCGTTATACTGTTTCGACAGGATGGATGACATCCAGGTCTGTAGTCTGGTGCTGCCTGGTTGACACATCACCTGAAATGAAGCAAGATTACATGTGGTGGTGACATCGGCTATCAAGTCACCTTCGAGCTTGGACGTTCCCAAACCTGAAGAGGGCGGATTCCAACCTCTGTCCTCACAATCACAGAATTTGAAGAGAGAAATGTTAAGTTGCTCAGTGGCCCGCTCAGTGGGCTGGTTTACAGGATGTGTTGTCCTTGATGTTGAGACCAGATGGAGACACTGAGGTGCAGTTTATGGATCCAGTGTCCGAGTGGAGACGTGGCGGAATTCATGGATCCAGTAAAACTCTTCCTGAGTCAAACCATCTTGAAAGTCAGCCATGTTGGTCATGTGGTGTTGGTCATTGATGCTGACGTCCAACAGGCCCATACTATGTGAGGCAGGTTAGGTGGTGGCATACAACAGGTCCAGACCACACCCACCAAGCGTTTCGTCTAAAACCACACAATTTGGAAAAACTGTCTGCCCAGAAGTGTGGACTGTGAATTAGAGAAAGTAAGTCATCCACTATTTAACAACCCAAGCAGCGTCCATATCAACATTATTGACAACCCCTCCCCCCACAGTAAAATTGGCTAAGTGCTTTTCAGAATGTCCAGTCATTTTTGCACTCATTTTACCTTGCAATGGGACCTAACCACAAACCACAAATTGACCAGTTATGTGTGCATGCCGATAAACGGTTGACCGACTTCTAATAGGACCTTGTTCAGGTCTATACTCTGATTCAAGATAATCATGCAATCATGCACACATAACTGGCCCATTTGTGGTTTGTGGTTAGGTTCCATTGCAAGGTAAAATGAGTGCAAAAATGACTGGACATTCTGAAAAGCACTATAGAACTTTGCAACCACATGACTCTCACAAGTTCCCAACCTTAGCAATTTTCAGCATGCATTGAACACATTCAGCTGGACTGTGAGCTGGGAGGACATTCAATGGTTGGTTGAAAAAATGTCGCTGAACAGTTGTAAGGACACGTAGCTCATCTGGTCCATGCAGGTCAGCTTGCAGTATGAGGTAAGTTCTTCCATGGACTCGCAGGAATTTCTGCAACCTGGAGAATGGAAATTGCAGGATGATTTAGGGGGTGGGTGTAGGACAATTCTCTTGGGCAATTGGAATGCCCTCCCCCGCCCGGCCAGTTGCCCCCAGACAATTTCCCCTGGACAGTTGGCCCTCAGCGAATCATTACAAAACGAAGCCTCAAATAGACCTACAATTGTAGGGGTGGGGTGGGGATCAGTGGCCGGGGGGGGG
>NMRB01003632.1:19562-41600 GCA_002633025.1 Notospermus geniculatus | reverse complement strand
GGGGGGGCAATGTCCTAAACTCAATTAAGATCAATAGTAGGGAGTAGTGTTGTTCAGTTATCTTTCTTAAAAGGGACCCTATGGCAGCTAGCTATTAGGCTCATATCAATGTGCTCACTTATCACAGGTGGCGCTAGTAGCGGACACCCCAGAGATGACTCAAATGTTGATGTTAGTGTATTTCACTTGCAATACATGTCCGAGTTAGATTCTCATGCCAACCGATCGGTGTAATGAACACATAAACTGCCCATGAGGAGACTGCCTCTAGGGTTGCTTTAACTGATCTCTGACCTAGTGGCATCCCTTTTTACATACCTTTCTATCAGACTTGGGTGGAGACTGACATCTGCCCCAGGTGGCCAGGAGGGGGTCATATCATGTATGACTTCTATCATAAAGGCAATACCAGACAGGGGAAAGATACAAGTGTTTTCAATGGTTTTCTCAGCAACTGCAAAAATTGACACACATCATGTAGCCTACCTATTATCAAAAATTTATAGGCCTAAGGCGAGCGAACCTCTCTGATAAGGACACCTAGGAATGACCAATGTTGTTCTTCATTGAGAGGTGTCCTGATTACAGAGGTCAAGATGAATAGAAATTTTAAAACAACATGAGACTGCACACTGGTGTTCTTGAAAGAGAGGTGTCCTTCTGGCAGAGGTCCACTTAGGGAGATTTCACAAAATAGGCCTTTTTTCACCAGGCCATGTGATCTCTATTTTTTACTCAAATTGCTTTTGCTGTCAATTATTATGGGGACATTTGGTTTCTGCACAGGTCGGCAGCCTCTTGGACCCAGGGCCTCCTGCATGTTAGTTTTCAGCCACTGGGCCTTGGAAGTTTTTTGAAGTTGATGCTCTGTCATGTGACTTTTTTTCGTTGCAACATACTTTAGGCCCTACCTACCCCTTACTTTATGATGCTGGCTAAGTAACTTGGTTATTTCTCCCACTTTCAGGGAACTGTTCACTATTATGGGCCATTTTTCTGGGGATTTCAAGACTTGGTCCGGTTCAACAGATGCTGACATGGCTCCACTCATCTTGATGGGATTTGGAGCTGAAAAATAAAGCAGCACACTTCATTCAAATCATGCAGCCCCACCAAGGCTAGATCATGAGCTGTCCGAGGCCCAGGCCCCGTGCCGCACGTGTGACATGCCCTCGGTAGGCTACAGTAGGCCTAGATCTACGACATCGCGTACACACTGATACAATGTATATGCCTATGGCTTGGCCGACCCCGACGGCGCCACGTGGTCCGGGGCCGTGTATGTGCCCTGGCACCACCACTTATACCGCATGCCATCTCTTCTGATGTGATAACAGCAGTGCAAGGTCGAGAGGACCCTAAATAGACCGTATTTGACAGCAGAAAAAGCTTCTTGTCACATGAAATTAGAAACAATAGGCCTATTCGGAAAATGGGCAAGCCCGCCAAATGGACTTCAGGACACGTGAGAGACCTGCGTTTGGCGCGGTTTTTGGGCGTGGTCGGTGACAGCAGCCGCTTCCGTCCCCACCGCGTTAGCCATCCTTCTGTCTCGGCTATTCCCAAATGCCTTTCAAATGCCCTGGAAATAGATGGGGAATGTCAATTGTAGCAGGGTCACTTTGAAAAACTTCCTCTCCTCCCTCTTCCTTGGGTATCCGATCATAAAACGCTTGCTCCAGTCCAAAAATAGAGCTGAACATGGTTAAAAGGGCATGACGAATAACTGAGTGGAGACAAGGCCTAGTGCGATTTCGTTCGAAATTCAATTGTTGCGAGAAGATCATCCAACCTAACGGGCCACCTTACTTTAGCCCTCCCGTGGATGCATTGCGCATTATAAACTTGGTCCAATAAGAGATGACCTTTCACACACGTGTAATTTAAAGGTCGGGTAGCCAGCAAGTCATGGACGCCGGCGTTTTTTGAGAGACTTTCAGTTTTCATCGAATTTTTGCCGTTGTTTGTGTGAAAATGATATTCAAAACTCATCGGCAGAGTAAAATAGATATCATGGACGACGACTTGGCTTGTCTGAGACTGTGGAGGAAGCCTATAGCGAAGGATGACTGCTCTCTTTACAGAGCTGTTTCAGAACAGGTTGGTGTCGTGCACTCAGTGCTCAGCGTCGACGACTCAAATGTCGACAATGGTTTCGTTTTCGTTATTCCTGTCATGCTTGTGCACTCGTTGGCTTGCTTGTAGGCCTATGCCTGTATTTCTTGAAAATGCTTTTGGGTGTACATTTCACAAAGATGCTTCTGCTATTTTTACCGAAAAACAGTAAGCAAAGGTCTGGGGGAATGCCGTCTGATTTCAGTGAGACACGCATGCCAGACGAGACGCCGCGCAGACGGCGGGCATGACGCCAGCCGGAGACGACGGCGCGCAGTCACAAGAAAGTAGGTAAAACCTGTGGGGCCAAGTGCATGCATGCCAGCTTGAAAAGTTCATGACGAATCATTGAATTTGTGAAAGCCAGCGTCTTTATAAAATTCATTTGGGAGTCTAGGCCTATAGTTAGAGTAGGTATATTAGCCTACCAGTTTTATGGTTAAAGGACCATGGTATTGACACTTTTTCTCGACAGCTGGCGCCACTCTCACCCAGGGACTAACTACGTTGTCGGCGAATTTACTTGATTTAGCCTACTATGTACGGTACATTTTGTAATGTATTTTTGTAGTTCGTCTTACTGCTGCTAGGTGGCTCCCTATGTCGGCAGTCAAACAACGTATTTGAGATCCAGTAGGAGCTGTCAGTCAGTTGACCAATAGGTGTCACTACGGCCCAATTCAATGCATATAGCGGACCCATTCATTCTTGATCAAGCACAATCACGTGGATTTTCCAGTGTATTGGTCCGCTAGAACTTTGCTGCCATCTTTTGGCAGTAGGTGCGGCTGACTGCTCCTATACCGTGCTCCTAAATGCAGGAGGTAACCAGAGCCCTTGCTGAACTTGTGAGTAGAGAGTTGCCTTCTCTGGAAGAGTGGATCCTTTTTTATGCCAACAGGCACGGATCCAGGATTTTTGGCAGAGGGGGGTCAGGGCCGCCGAGAACGGTCCTTGTAGGCGGGCGCCGAAGATTCCTGCGCCAACGGGGGGTCTGGGGGTCATCCCCCAGCAAATTTTGAAATCTAGAAGGCCGTAGATGCGATTTCCTGGCATCTCAGTATCAAAACAGAAGCTTTATTTTTGCGTTTTTTTGCTTATTGTCACAAACTATTGAAAAAAAAACAATTGGTGGCGGCGAGCAGGGGGGGTCACGACCCCCAAAACCCCCCCTCTGGATCCGCGCCTGGCCAATGTATTGTCTTATGTCAAATAATAAATAAAAGATTAGTACCGGTACCAGGTAATGGAGACTTGGTTTCTGGGGCCATCAGTTTCCTCCTGCATTAAATAGAACCATGATGAATGTCAATAGAACAATTTGTGAGATTTTTTTTTGAAAAATGTTAGGCCTACTCCCCATTTTACCTGATAATGATTGGTCCTGGACTTGGTTGTTCAAAACAGTGTCACCTCTCTATCATGAACAACATTGAGGCTGAAAAGTATTATCCTTAATTGAGAGGTTTGTGTCCTGATTATAAATGCCCAGATTAACAGAAATGGTCAATGTGGGAGATGCCTTCACTGTCCTCAATAGAAAGGTGTCCTGCTCCTGGTAGTGTCCACTAGGTTGGCTCCTATGTATTTATATTCCTTACTTTCAGCTCTTCCTCAGTCAGGTGTACCATGAAGAAATCCGAGATAAGGTCACAGCTTTCATTGAAAAGAATCACGAGAAGTTGAAATCAGTGAGTTTCGTCTTTGAATACCGGTACCAAGACACTCTGACAACATTATTTTTGTTATTGGTTGGACTATGGCCTATCATATCCAGTAAAAACTGCCAATGATAGTAACACCAAATACAATATAGGACATCAATCATCAGCACTTTAGTAAATGAAATCACCTTTCTACACAATAGAAAGTTGCAGGAGATTCTCTTTGTTTCTTTCAGGAATGGACCACAAGAATTGAATTCTTAGCAATATCCTTGCTTTTCCAGTAAGCCTATTATGTTTTACTCTCAGGGTTGAAATAATGGTTTTTAGCTCACCGGGGTGAGCTATTACGATGGTGCAGCATCCCTCGTCCATTAGCAGGCACTTTTTGTAACCACTGGAACTATTGATCTGAAACTCGGTACATCATATATACCCCAAGATCAGATGACCTGTGGCACCAGGTTTTGGTCCGATTCAATTTTTAGCTTCGCCACCAGGTGGCAAAAATCAATTACACAAAAAGTGAAATAACTCCTGAAATAATGACTGGATCCGGATCATCTACAAATTTTTATCATAGGTGTATGTATCTAATGAGGATATATTACATATATAACAGGTTTTTGATTTGACCACACATTTTGTCATACTGCTGATGTGGGCCACGCCAGTGTTCTTAGATCGTCTCTGATTTTCAGCTGTGATATCATTGTCTACCAGTTTGGGCGGGCACCTATTGATCTCACTGTCAACCACTTTGACAAAAAAGTAAGTGTGATAAAGTTTAACTATAATGATGATGAGGAATATTACAACACCAGTGTTAGACTGGGCTGTTGGTTGACTGCGTTTGTACGATGTTGGAAATGTGCCACGACACAATATTGCAACATTGGTTGAAAACCCTTGAAAGGGAGGCAGTTGTCTTACAAGAGACAACAGGTGTCTCACAAATTAGATACAACAGCTGTCTCACAAAATTAGATACAACAGCTGTCTCACAAAATTAGATACAACAGCTGTCTCACAAAATTAGATACAACAGCTGTCTCACAAATTATATACAATTGCTCTCACACAAATTAGAGACTATTAAATAGCTGTCTCACAAATGAGATACAATAGCTGTCTCACAAAATTAGATACAACAGCTGTCTCACAAATTATATACAATAGCTGTCTCACAAATTAGAGACTATAGCTGTCTCACAAATCATGCCAGATACAATAGCTGTCTCACAAATTAGTAGCTGTGTCACAAATCAGAGACAACAGTGTCTCTCAACATGGTGGTCATTGTTGATTTCAATTTGGGTCATCTCAGATCTAGAAGTCAGAAGTATTGTCTGTCTAACATGGAGAATTTTTTGCTGTTGGTAGGTCCATCTGTGTGTATCAGGAGGCAACCATTATGACTGTGTTTATCCATATTCATACAAGGAAACTGGGGCTATATGCCAATGTAGGTACATTCATTGATAATCCATTTTCAAAATAGATTATTGCTTTAGAACAGTGACACTGATTTGTTGTCTTGTACATCTTCCATCAAATATCGATCTGCATGATTTCTATTGCCTGTTACTTCATGACATTGAAAAAGGGGCTGTTCACTTAAGGGTCAATTTTACAAAATCCCAAGAACCACATTTTTGGCCTATTCGCCTGAGTAGACTCTCCAGTAGAGGCTTGTGCAGTCAGGCGTGAGGGGAGTATGACATAAGCAAGAAAGAGGCCAGGGCAATGGAATTCTTAGATTTATATTGTACAATTGAGCCTTAAGTACCTGATAAGCTCATTTGGCCTAGTTGTGATTGGCAAGACTGTGGGGCCAGATCCATACAACGCAGTGAATTTCCAATTGTACCTTCTGTATGAAAAACCATTACTTTCAGCTCTTTTGTATGACATTCTCTATAGAAGAGTGTTTAAGGTTGGAGACGATGTCATCAAGGAAGGCTTGGATATTCTTCACTGTAAACAATACCACAGGAGCAAGAAGTTTGCTGATCGTGGAATTCACGGGTATGTTAAAGATGTCTCCATATTTGGGCCAAAAGAAAAGTTTGCTCAAAGTGCATCTTACTCTTTTGCTCGCCAAGAAACGTTAAATTCCAACTTTTACTCCAATCAATTATCGGTTGGCAAGTTTTTAACAATATTTCTTAACAGAATGTTTTTTTTTTCCACAGGTCCCCACAAAATGGTCCCGGTGATCACACGTCCAGTCGTTTCAGCCCTCGTGACCTTCCCCCACATCCTCCGTTTCCTTACAGAGTGGCGAAAGCCCTCGACCCTGTCATCTATCGCAATGTGGAATATGACAACTGGGTGGATTCAGTTAAAGGTAGGCCTACATTACAGGGGTGTATCAGCGGTCTCGGAGATGGTACGTACCGGTCAGCAGATTAAAGGGATCCTATAGGCAGCTAGTTGTTTGGGTCATATCAGTGCAGTCACCTCATCACAGGTGGCGCTAGCAAATGAGAACCTACAGATTTGGCTCAAATGTTGATGTTTAATGTACGGTATATTACAACACATGTACTTGCAATACATGTCAGAGTTGCCAACCGGTTGGTGTAATGAGCACATCAAAATGCCTGTGGAGAGGTTGGCTGTTGGATCCCTTTTAAACTTTGTAGTGATGTGCTGCATGGCACATTACCATTGACTGTGACATCACTCGTGACCTATGGAATATGGGCTAAAATTATGAATACCGGTAATCAATTTGTGATGTCTTCTGTAGCTTGTGTTCGCACAAAGTCAGATGGAGGATAAAAAACATTTCCTTTTATTTCAGATAGTGCAGCTGACCTTGAACCGACCTTCCAGACTGGAGACAAATGCCAGGTGATCCTGGAGAGAGAGGCGGACAAGGTTTATTACGCCCATATACAGGATATGTCTCCTGGAAAAGGTCCAGTGACCGTCTTCATTGAAGAACTGGGAGAAAAGTGAGCCATCAGTTCAGTTTTACAGACAATAGGTAGCTCAGACCTACAGTCGTACATGTAATTGTGAATTTGCATTCCAAAGAAGGCAAGAAAGTGTTGACATGTCCGGCAACGTGGATATCTATGTCTTGGGCTTAGAAACACCAAACTTGGTACTCATGTACCCCTACTCGGGTGACCTCAATTCACAGCTTCAGCTGCATTTGGTTAATGGCTTGGCCACTAGGGGGCCAGCAGACTCCAAATGGTGAAGTTTGATTTCACAGTTAATTGGAGTACCGGTAGGCCTATCATGATGCTCGCTGATTCTTGAGCCAAAGTTTGTTTCAGCTGCATTTGGTTCATGGCTTGGCTGCTAGGGGGCCAAATGTGAAGTGTGATTTCACAGTTAACTGGAGTCATGGTGCTTGCGGATTTGTAAACCCAAGTTTGTTTCATAAAATGCAAGTTGTGTAAACTCTTTTTACCTTTTCAGGCACACGGTGGATTATGAGAGTCTGCTTCATGTACCGAAGCCACATCAGTATGGTAAGATTTGTGACCCTCTAGCAAAAGTAGGTGCTTGTCGCAGGTGATCATCACTGGTCATCAGTTTACTCAACTGTTATCACTGCTGTCCTCAGGGTCAATTAGGTTATACAGTTCCACATTTGAAATCACAGAGAAATTGAGGGCCTACTCTTGTTTCAGATTCAAGAAAAAAGGGGAAGAAGAAGGTATGCTTAAGCCTTAGTAGACAACAGGCCTACAATAAAGAATAGCTTTATCATACAGGAGCAGTACTGATAGCTATCGTTTGTATTTGTATCAGATTTTTCTGTGAGGGCCAAAGCCATAGCACTATTGGCCCTGCAAAGTACAGAAGAGGCCATCTCAAGCTACTCGCTTCTCACTTGGAGGGGGTATTTTTCTTGCCCTTGCAAGAAACAGGGTACAAGGCACCACGGCTTATTGTCCCATGCGACGGATGTGAAGAGTGGGGAATGAAATCTCATATGGCCCGGGCTGGATTTGAACCCGGGACCTGCTGCTTGCTGAGCGGACGTGATAGCCACTAGGCTATCATGACTCCAGTAGGTAATCACATGCTGAATCCTGTGTTTTCTTCAACAGGACCAGTTCTTCTTGCCGTTCAGCAGATCTGGTGTGGTGCTCGGTATGAATGTCTCTGACCAAGACGTGGATGACCAGTTTAAAAGCCATTCACCATCGCATGATGAAATCAGGTGAGTGCACTTGCTTAAAGCATGGAAGTAGAACAGTGTGATTCTCAAGGTACAATGCCCAGTTTTCTTGTGATATACCAACTGTTGTTTTCAGGTCGTCATCTTCACCCGAGTCTCAAAAACCAGTTTATAGCGAGAACAGTTGGGGTCATGGGACTAGACCACGACAGTATCTGAATTCCATGGGTCACCCTGTCAAGGTCAGATGGAACGGGTAAGAGCAAACCGATGCATTTTTTAGCTTGTGTATGGCGGTCAAGTTAACACACAAGGCAGAAAAGAATGAGGACATCGCCACTTCTCCACGGAAAGATGTCGCTGCGACCATATCAGGCCTTTTCATTGTCTTCAGGACGTCATCTCCGTGGCAATACGAGGTGCGAGCATGAAGCCACAACGTCACGGCAGTGTGACGTTGACGTTCTGTACAACGTCACAGTGGAAAAGTGGATACGGTCGCAGGGCCACCCCGATGATAGAAACAAAATGGCTACAACCCCATTGCATACCATAATCATTTTGTTTACAATGCAAATAAACGATGAACTGTTTTCAAAACTTTTCAATCATTTTGACTCATTCGGTGTTTGAACTTCACTTCTAGAGTAACTGTCAAATATCCACATAACAAAGGGTTCCATAAACACAACCAACAAGGGAACAATGCCAACACTCACAGTCACCGAGACAACAGGTGGGACATTGAGAAAAAAACACCAATATACAGTAGAACTCGTATATAACGGCCTTGCATACCCGACAATCGCCTATAACGTACTGAAACTGGAAGTCCCGGTCCCGTTTTACAATGCATCGGCCATATGCACATAACGGACTTTGCATGTAACGGACAAAAGTTGCTGGTCCCAATCAGTACCTTATACACAAGTTCTACTGTACCTACATGTAAGGCCATCACTCCTTGTGAGACTTTTCTCACTCAAGTTGGCTGTATGTGACAACTCAAACGTAGAATAGGCCTACTATATTATGGGCAGTCGTTTGTGCCATTGCTGTCAGCGAAAGTGGTAAAGCAGCCAACAGCAGTGAATTACCCATTGAGAGTCAACTCGCTCGAGTAAAACTCTCAGTTGGAGGTAAGGAGGAAAAATTGTTCATACCCAAGGTAGTGGAGAATTGAAATTACCACATGGTCACATTTTGAGATTGTGATCAGTGTAGTAGAGTAACCTTCAATGTAATATGTTTGGAAATGAGTAAAACATGGTTTTTCCCTGCCAATTCCCTCTATGAACTTGACAGTCATGTTCTTCGTCTGTTTTAGGTTTGGAGGACACAGGAACTTCAATCGCAATCACTGTGGAGGTTATCATCAGGAGAAAGTTATGGTGAGACATTAAATACAATGCTCACAATTTCATATTTGAAGGATTGCACTTAACATAATGAGTGAAATGGTCCGGCATTGAACCCACTGTTTCAAGGTGACAGGCACCAATGATTCCTATTATAGACCATGTGCACGTGACGTCGTCATTGACGTCATAATTCGCACGTCAGCCATTTTGGACGGCATCCGACGCTACGAATGCGTTAGACATGCCGTCCAAAATGGCAGCATTTCGTCGTCGCGGTGACGTCATAATCGTCGCTACACGTCCTCTATACCACTCCATCAGTCATCATCTTTTATTCCTAGACTCCTCATCACCCAGGCCCACAGCAAGATTTTCAAACTCCCATTCAAGAGAATGTTGTCCAGACCCAGAGACTCGAGGGTGTGCCGACGAAGGAGGAGTTTCTTGACCACACTTCTGTTGTACAGAACATGGGTATGTTTATAAGGGGTGGGAAGTCCACATCATGTCCGTCAGTGGTAAAGGCAGTGGGATCATGGTCGGTTGAAGTAATGGCTCTGTCAGTACTAGCAAGGACACAATCGTGTGGAGAAAAGCTGTTCCATGAATCATCTATTCTCCCTCTTGTGTTCAGTGGGAACATGGTCTATTAAAGTAATAGCTCTATCCAACTACACTGTGGCATAAAATACAGCTGTTACGTTTGTCAGCTACACTCCCAGTGATAGGAGTACAGATGCCACCTTTTACCATAGGACATGAAATTATAACAGGTTTCTAAGGTGAAAGACACAGCTTCCTACCGGACTTGAACCCACGGACCCTCGCATAAGGCATCAATCGCCAGCACTCAGGGGCAGCACGACTTAACCACTAGGCCGAATCCTCATCTTCAAAAAAAATGGTTCATGGGCATTGGAAGGTCGCATTAAGCTGATATCGGATTGGGCACAACCCCTCGCGTGTCGGGAACATATCAATGTCTTTATGTTTCAGGTTATCATCCTGTAGAGAGTGTGTCAACCATGCCCATGAATAGTCCCCTACCTCCATTTATGCCAGCCCCGAACGGCACACCCATGACACCGAACTTCTCCAGCCAGCTTCTTCCTCCACCTCCTCTGTCAATGTCGGCACCACCTCCGCAGACCTACAGTACCAGTCCTGTCAGCTATCCGCTGTCCATGTACCCATACCTTGTGCTGCCACCAGTTGGAATGTCGTCAAATCCTGTTAATTTAACGGCTGGGCCATCTCAGGATCCGAGTGGGAATGACTTGCCTATATCTGGTAAGATTAGTGGGGAGCACCTTTTGTCGGTTGGGAATTGCCAATATATCGCTCTCAGGTATTACTGATACCGGTACTTTAAAATTTCCAGTTAGTTTCAAGAAATTCCCAGTGTGGTATTTCCTTCTTTTCTTCATGCCCTTTACATGTACTTGCAATCAACTTTTGCACTTCTTTGCCCTTCAGACCCATCCACTTTGAGGTATTTCTACAACCTTGGTTATGAGGTGAGTACCGTACTCGTGCCATGGACGTCATTAGGCTTTTGTTAAATATGACAGCCCAGTTTTCCTATGCTAAACCAACAAACCGAGAGTCCGAGAATCACTTGACAAGCTGGCAGTTCATTACCCAGTCCACGCTGACCTCTGTAAATGATTAGACTGGCGACAGTTGACATCATCGCTTGCTCCACTCCCCAAATCCTGGCTCTTTGGCTAAGACAGTTCTCTGCTTACAGTGTCACAGACTGACAAACATTCATCTCGGTCAGTGTGCCCAGGGCCCCATCCCAGCTTGCCTTCCTCCCTACCCCAGCAGCCCTATGATGATTCAGGGAGCTCCATGCCCTCCACCTGAGGAATATTGGACTGCAGAATGCAGCGAAGTTGAGATGCCACCTGGTGTCATTCTTCAGAATGATATGAACGGTAAGAAACAGCAAATTGTAATTTCCTAGGGTGATTATCCATAGGCGCCTGTCTGTACCAAAAGGCTATTGCAAGTGAGTGCTATTGCTTATCCAAGATGGCTGCCAGGACGGCCATGTTGAATTCCTTTTGCTGAATAACTTGGGAAGCTCTGGATGTTTGATCTCAAATTTCTTTGGCTGGTCCCTTGATGAAGATACCTCTATAAACTAGGGCGTGGCTTGTTCATGATGGTCAGCAGGGCTGCCTGGCCAGCAGGGCTGCCATATTGAATATTCCATGCAAAGACGTGAAATGTGCCACATGCACTTCGAGAAGAATGGCTGAACTTCGAAGTGCGGCCGTTCTTCTCGAAGTGAGCATGTGACACATAGGTACAGTTTGCACAACATATATATGAGTTTCTTTACATAATAGTTGATGAAATACAGTACTCACTTTCCACGCAAATCATTTCAGAGCGGAGTGAGATACCTGCCTGTCCACCGGGTACGTAAACAACCTCTTCACATGATACAGACACTAGTAGTCCTGGTACTTTTACTTCGGGTGGCCCCCCCTCGAAAGCATCTTCGGGGTCCAGCATCCCCTTGTGAGATGTCAAGGATGCCTTTCATGAAGGAACTTTGGTGTCTTGCCCTCCTTTTTCAATTTTCGTGTGTGTGAAAATGTGCAACTCAATGTGTGACATTGTCAGACAAACGTGGGGATGTCCCCATTTGGGAGGCTGTCCCCGTTTTGTTGGTGTGTAAACTGACTGATGTCCTCATTTGACACCATTGACAAACACATGTCACAAAAATACATGGCTATGATCTGGTCATTCAAATATCAGAATAAGTAAATTTATTTGGAATTTTCACTGAAGTCTCAATTTTCAATTCTTTCAGATTTCTTGCTGTCTCCACCACCACCCTACCCTGGAACCTTCCAACCAATTCCACCGACCACCAACATCAGGATGCCGTTCAGCTCAAGTGTTCCAATCAGCATCCCGGTTCCTCCTCCAGTCAACGGTCCACCTCTTCTGTACCCTCCGTCGTCCGTCCCGCAATTTCAAGTATTTCAAGCATGTTGAGCTGCTGTGGGAAGTGGATGTTTTGTGGATAAAGTTGTTGGTAGATTGAAGTGAGATCAGTTACGTGAATTTTTGTTTCTCTCTACTGATCATAGGTGGCAGCAGATGGTTAAGTACAATTTGTAAGGTTCTTCGCGTGTCCAGTGATGCAGAATAATATGTAGACATCTGCCACAAGCAAAAGCTGTGTGTATATGTGTTTGTTCGCGTACGGTCACCTGTTGGCAGGGGGACATGTTGCTTATGATGGCACTAGTTGAAATCAGGTCAGTGTTACCAAGGTTCCTTGCACCACGTGCCTGCAGATCCTAACTTCACTGGTCGGCCATGCTTTTCCTTTTCTCCACACGTTCACAACTCACAAACGTTGACGTCACAGATGTAAGCCATGGCCTCCACTTCGTTATGGATGATGTTGTGGCGTACACTTCTTTGACGTCAAATTTTGTGAGGACTGCAAACTGGTAGTGGCCTCTAACGGCAGTAAAGTCTCTCATTGGGATAATGATACATGATTTAGTATGTCATTTTGTAAGCCGTCAGTTAAATTCACAGAGTTGAAAAAACTCTGAAAGTCTTGACTCTAACATGATGTATTATCAAATTTCTATATTTACCTTTTACCTCCAGAGTTTTCCTCATAGTTTTATATTCTACAGAATCTTTATCTGCACCAAAATGTTTTAAAGATATAATTTCGTTTCTAAATGGGCTAATGTCAGTGACAAACCTTTGATCATGATGTTGTGGTCTTCGGTTTGCGCTATAAAGACGTTTTAACACATTTGTGTTTCAGCAAAATAATTAACCAGTTTTGCTGTTCTTCCCTTTTTTGTGCGGGAGAGGGCCTCCATTCATCAGTGCAGAAACAAAAAAGTGTGTCAACTATGGTCCAAGAAAACGTGGCACTGCATCATCAGATGTTATTCAAAGAGTATAACTGGTCCTACTTGGCTCGGAACGAGACAGTTCTTTACTTCTATCTTATGGCATAGGCTGTGGTTGAAGAGCTCGGAGTCCTCTTGTTGTTCACTGCAGCAAGTGTCGATGGTCTTGGCCAAGTTGTTTAGTAACCAATAATAGTGATTTATCTAACCTTGATTGTATCACAAATTTTCAATTGTATTTTAAATCACGTGCTTTGATCAACTGAAGTATTATCAATTGTATCCAGTCTTATAACCACTTTGGAGAAAGTNTAAATGTGCTCGTGTGAAAGTTAGTGTCTTGGGGGGAGGGGGGGTTAAGATTCATGACAAAGGGTGAAGGTTAGATACTCATTTTACGATATTTGAATTGCTATTTCAGGCCTTTCCGTTTGACGGGCGCTAAAATGTGCATGCGCCTCGCACATTTTAGCGCCCTTCAAACGGAAAGGCCTGCTATTTGTCTAATAGATATTTGATTGTAATGTGAAAACTTCCTGGTTCCACGCTGTATTTCAATGAAGACATCTTACCGGTACTTTCTTTGTTTACTTTTATACTTGATACAAGTATCAAGTAATGTGATCGATTCTTTATTTTGTTATATTAGCAAAAGTACAACATGTGGTACTTGTATGCCAATTGGGCAATTGAGTTTAGTTCACTGTAATTTTATTGTATGCCAGTTGGGCATTTGAGTTTAGTTCACTCTAATTTTATTGTATGCCAATTGGGCAGTTGAGTTTAGTTCACTGTAATTTTATCGTATGCCAATTGGGCAGTTAAGTTTAGTTCACTGTAATTTTATTGTATGTAATTACATGTATAATCATTGTTGTGCAGTAGAACTCGCATACAACGTACTGGTTGGGACCAGCAATTTCCGTCCATTATGCCCGGTAAGCGAAGTCCGTTATGCTAAAAGGGACCAGGACTTCAAGAATCGCTACGTTATAGGTGAGTGTCCGGTTTATGCAAGGCCATTATATGCAAGTTCCACTGTATTTGTCACAATTTGACTCGACTGGGAGGGGGGTCAGACTTGCATTCAACCCACTCTGACTAATTTTCACTGATCCCGTCAGTCTGCAATTTTGACTGAAGGACGACTTATGGGAGCCATTTTGTCACTTGAAAGAACATTTTCCTGAGTAGGAAAGGAAATGTCCTGTATCATATTAGCTGCAGGTGTGCCTGGATCACTTATCACCCAAGTTTTCACTCACAGAAAATTATCTGTTGTCATATATTTGCATTTCTTTGAGTTTTGCCCAACTGGCTCAACAAATCTCAAAGCTGGCTTTACAGAGCATAGCTACTGATATGTGGAAATGCAGGGTACTGGGTGCTGTTTATTTTGCACTTAAGTGTTATCAAAGTTGGTCGTTCAATCACACGGTGTCGAATGCCTTTCTGATGGGATTATCCTGTTAGGGTGCTTGATGGTGATTGACTGAAATGGAGTTAGAGCTACAAAACATAATGACGGTATATGCTTCTCTGAAACAAAATACAAGCATCTCGCATGCAAGTGAATTTCTGGTATTCTGGAGTCAAATGCCACTTCGGAAGAGGAAAATTGTAGAGTCAAGTGATTTTGGGTATTTTTTTGATTCAAGTGAATTTTGGGTATTTTTTGATTCAATTGAATTTTGGGTATTTTTTGATTCAAGTGAATTTTGTGTATTGTAGAGTCAAGTGAATTTTGTGTGTTGTAGAGTTAAGTGAATTTTGGGCACCGGTGTTGTAGTCACGTTAATTTGGGTGTCACGGAGTCAAGTGAATTTTGGGCGTTGTAGATTGAAGTAAATTTTGGGTATTGGAAAGTCAAGTGGATTTTGGGAAAGTAACTCTTGAGTTGTAGAGTCAAGTGAATTTTGCATATTGTAGTCAGGTGAAATTTGGGTATTGTCATGGTGGAGTCGAGTGAATTTTGGGAGAATCAAGTGAATTTTGGGTATTGGAGAATCAAGTGAATTTTGAGTAGGCCTACATTTATTGTGGAGTCAAGTGAATTTTGGGTTTGTGGGGTCAAGTGCTGTGGAAAGAAACGTTTAATCATAATCACACGTCATGTATTTGGACATCAAATGTTCATGTAAATATGTCATATCTTGATCATGTTGAGCTATACTCTTTCAACAGCTTCATATTTTGAAGTACATTTATATTGTTCACATACTAGATTTTCTATATTTACATCATAACCACGATCATAAATAACATTTGATAAAAATTGCATATATTTTGAACTCCTGTATTTTATCAGACAAACTTTGATGTATTTTTGTATTGTATATCAGTACTTGCAGTTTGACTTAATGAGGCCATTATAATTCACAAAATAGCTTACATTGTACTGGTACTGCCAAATGAAACCATTTCATCACTTCATTAAAGTATGATTCAACCTAACTTCAACAAGGGCAAAATGCCACGCCTGTGCAACAGACACCATAAAGTGAACACAAAATGGTTAAACCACAAACCACAGTATTTAACCAGTTGACTGAGCACAACCTTGGATTTTCTATAGGCTCATGGAAAGTAAACCAAGTTACCCTTACAATAGTAACATCATTAGGTAACTGCAGCATGGATTATTTACCACTGACCTGTGCACAGTTGCAAGCTTTTGCACTTTGCCCTTGTTCAAAGTTAGGGTGAATCATACTTTACCATGTTTTGATGTCGATCTGTACCAGTCTTAATATTTTGCCTCCGAGTACTTCTTTCAGGATGTTCAGCCTTGAGTACAGCAACTGAACCTCTGCAAAAGATATCAACTTGGTAGGTAGATGTCTCATTCTCTTCCTGCCCTCAGACCTTATACCCCTTACCAACAAAGATGGCAATCTAACAGTTCTCACCATATGATGTCAGAAGCTTAATACCATTCAATCAATGGCCGCTGGCATGCTAAGCTGGTCAAGCGGGCCATGGGCACAAAGGGTTAGGTGAAGTAATTATGTTTGGTAACTTGTTATAATATTATCATGCTTGGACAATGAATGACCACGCCGTCATGAGGGATAACCGCTGTCAGTTGGCCACCATCTCTGTTGGAAAGGTCTATAGCACTTGCTTCTGTGCTTCTGTCCTTACAGAAGGGAAGGTTATTTGAATTCCCTTCCCCCTACATCAGTTCAAGATAATGGTCTTATTTGTCATGCATTTCTGATGTTTTATAACTGTGTTTACAGTTGTACTGTATAAGATGATGCTGTTCTTTTTATTATGCTCAGACCGCTGTGAAATGGGTCAACTTATGCCCCTAGAGGTGGGCGACCTAAGCTGCACCCAATTAGTGGACAAAAGGTTGGCCTAATAGTGTGGGCCTGAGTTGCTGCATTCTCACAGTAATATTACGTGTTCTTGAGATGGGTGTTCAACACCAATATATTCACAGTTGTTCTTGATAGGTGTTTGTCACCAATATATTCACAGTTGTTCTTGAGATGGGTGTTGAACACCAGTATATTCACAATTGTTCTTGAGATTGGTGTTTAGTCACCAATATATTCACAATTGTTCTTGAGATTTGTGTCAGACACCAATATATTCACAGTTGTTCTTGAGGTAGGTGTTTAGTCACCAATATATTCACAGTTGTTCTTGAGATTGGTGTTCAACACCAGTATATTCACACTTGTTCTTGAGATAGGTGTCAGACATCAATATATTCACAGTTGTTCTTGAGGTAGGTGTTTAGTCACCAATATATTCACAGTTGTTCTTGAGATTGGTGTTCAACACCAGTATATTCACACTTGTTCTTGAGATAGGTGTCATACACCAATATATTCACAGTTGTTCTTGAGATAGGTGTTTAGTCACCAATATATTCACAATTGTTCTTGAGATAGGTGTCAGACATCAATATATTCACAGTTGTTCTTGAGATAGGTGTCAGACACCAATATATTCACAGTTGTTGTTGAGATTGGTGTTCAATACCAATATATTCACAGTTGTTAGTGGGATAGGTGTTTAGTCACCAATATATTCACAGTTGTTCTTGAGATAGGTGTCGGACACCAATGTATTATTATATCACCAAAAAAGTAACAAAAAAAATCTGTTTTGTGAGTCTTAGGCTAATTTCCACATTCTATTTTATAGTGTATTTAAGAGTTCCGGTTCATATTAAGATTTTTCTGCTTTTGTCGTTCATATTCATATTCTTTGAGAAGCATTAGATCATGTTCAAAATATTTGTAGGATTCATGTCACGGCGCTGGTTTAGGCTAGGCTGACTTGACTTTGGTCAAGAGGTCACAATGTATGGTGACGTTATAACAAATTGGCTGACAAGTTCTGACCACCGTTGTCAAAGATAGAAAATGCCATCAAACGGGAGACGTTTTCCCGAGATGTCACCAGTCCTGTCATCCATGGGTATATCTTGGAGGAAATTCCTCCAAGGGTATATCTACCGTTTGGTGCACACCGGGCATTGCCATGAGAGTAGCATCATGTTTGTATCAGCAAACCGTGTGGTATTTGGTGTTATTGAGAAATTATCAAGTGCTGGGACTTCGAATATTTTTTGAACATTTAAGATTTTGATGCTGAATCTTTGTAAATAATTTTCATCGTTTATTAATCCAAATTAACAAAGAAATTTCTGATGAAATTCAAATCTGTGTTGTTCCTGATAAATTCTCCCGTACAGATGTGACAGTGATCAAAGTCCCCTGGAATCAAAGTCCGGTCTTATTGTTCAGCGAGGGATTAGAATATGGACTATTAAATAGACCATGGCCATTCGAATATAACTCCACAAAAGCGGGCTATTGTCTGACATTCCTTGGACTTTGGTTCCTGTCACGCCTGTAGGCTATTCATCGTTTCGACGGCCCACGTCATCTTGTTTTGTGCGCGCGCACTTCTGGTAGGCAAACCAACGCATATGATTGGTCGGGAGATTCGAATTTGCCCACCAGATGTTACTGCGCATGTGTAGTTTGCAAGAAATCCAAGATGGCGGGAGGTCATCGAAACGATGAATTGTGTTGCCTTGGACAGTCTGTAGCCGTCCCGTTAATTTCGTCCTTCTTTTAATAATCAACATAGGCCCATCTGACCACAGCACAACCTGAGCACAATCGTCTTGAGCTGAACGCATTCTGCCCTCATCCACCAGAAAATCCTTGTGAAGCTGAAATCTCCAAGTGTGTACCTCGTAATGAGAAACAAGCAGGAAGTAAGTAATGATTTTATTTAATGACTTTCGTGACATAATTCAAGCAATCAAAAAGACACAATTCGTGTTTGCATGTTGTTCGTTTGATGCGCCGAATTTGCACCTGTCAGTGTCGCATCAACACGTGATAATAGCCTACTACACAGGAAACTTTTTAAAGCCCCGTCCACACTATGCGACGGAAATCGGTGCGACGCGACCGGCGTTTCGTCTTGGGCAGAAGAGTGCAACTGATTAGTCGTACGATTGGGGGTGTCCGCACTCTGCGACTTGTCGCGCTGTGATGCAATCCAAGCCACCGCAGACCTGCCAACCCGTTACGGATTTCCGTATTTAGTACGGAATTCCACCGAAAATCGCATTTTGTTACGATGTTACGGACGAACCATCAAAAAGTCCGATTTTCAAATGCAAGGGTTAATTTTTTCACCAACACGAGTCTCGCACAAATCACAGCATCAGACTGTTCACATGCATTGCAGAATCTGTGCATTCCTGCAAGCATGCCCACGTGTATGTACTTCTGCTGTGCGCAAGACTACCTTCTTGCTTCTCATGCTGAACAATGGCGGACATATCAGCTGTTTTTGACAGTTCATGAGTTTGCGGTATGATTTTAGATGTCTAATTGGCGGGAGAGCCATGTAACAAACCTACAGATGGGACTGAGAAGAAAAGAAGGCAGCAGACCTATCAGCAAGAATATTGTGATGAATGGAAGGTGCTTTGTGAAAGTCATCATGATGATGTTTTGCAATTGATGATTGGCTTGGTTACACTTCACAGACAGCAGTTGGGAGTACAGTGAAAGTGCTGGAAAACGTTTGCTATTAGTGATCAAAGCGTTACTGAGAGACCCCTCAAAAATACTGAAAAACCCTGAAATTCAGGGGCAAAATACTGAGAGGGGTATTTAGGGGTTGGCAGGTCTGCCACCGTTCAATCACCATGGTCACCATGTGGCAAAATGCACGACTCCTATTGGCTACAATCCGTCGCCCGTCGGGTACTCTTCAGCATATCACGATTACAGTCCCAGGAAAACCAAGAAGTCGTCTCCGGCGACTGAATCATGCAACTGCTCAGTAGCGACGAGTTGAGGAATGTGTCCACAGCCGGGGTCCACAGTGGGCGACGCGACGGGATAATCGCGTCATTAGGCGTCGCATGGAGTCGCAAAAGTTGTGGAAGGGGTTAGTACCCGTCCATGATCGGAAAATTCGACGTCATGGGCCTGTTTCACTTTCAGTCGCGTGACAAAATATGTGAAATATCTGCAGATCTCGTAATCTGTGCCGTGATGACGAAGTTAAATTGATCATCATGAATCAAGTACAAATGTGGATTTGTCCATTAATTAAATAATCCTTAGCATGACTGTGTAGGTGTAAAGTCGCCGCATCACGCCACGGAGAGGCGAGATTGGTTTAGTGTAATCTTCCTTATCCTCTGATGTCGTATGGTTTTATTGAAAATTTACCGGATTAAAGTCATTGAAGTGTGGGCGTCGGCGAATGTTGTGTGCGATGACGTCAGTCCCGTTATGTCATTATTGGAGTGTTGGTGCTGATTTCACTAAGGTGAACTTCGACCCCTAATTTGCATATGCTAATGAGGCCGCCTGGGTGTCTGTGACCAGGGAGGTCGTACGAAAACCTCCCTGCTGGTGATCGGACGAACTTCCACTGCGACTCCATCCATGGTCGGTTGAAATATGCCACAAAAATATTCATAACCTTGATTTCTCCGCGAAGCTCATGACGTCAGCCTCGCGTCTGGGTCGTCAGCCAATGGCATACCGTCATTTATTTATTGCACTGTGTCCTGGTTTGAAATTCCCGCCAAAAGTGTTTCTCTGCTCGATCTATTTGCCCCTTTCACCACCGTGCCTTCTGCCGCGCGTCGTTTTCGTGATAAAAGAGTCCATGGAAATCGAGCGGGTTCGAACCCGGCCGGTGATGAACGTTTTATAAACGTCATTTCACAGGCGCGGACGCATTCGTTAAATGTCTGTAGGGTGTTCACGATCTGTTGTTTGAGGGGCGCAAGGTCGGGGTAATACTCTGCCGCCACTATCAGGATTTGGAGAAAATTCTCAAATGTTCCTGAAAGTAAAACAGATGATGTAGGCTATTATAAATCACAACATGTATTCAAGGGGGGGGGGGGGACAGGAATCTTAAAAGAACACAAGACCGACGAAGGTGAGATGTGCTCCAAGTGAAGTTTCTCCTGTGCGTTGGTTCTCAGTGGGCATAAAAATCAAAATAAACAAAATAGATAAACAAAAATAAATAAAAACGTAAAAAATAAATATATAAATATAAAAATAAAAAATATAAAAATAAATTTAAAAATAAATATAAAAATAAATATAAAAATAAATACAAAAATAAATATAAAAAAATAAATATAAAATAAATATAAAAAATAAACAAATAAATAAAAAAATGAAAATTGCCGGGTTTGAACCCAAGACCTCTCGCATGGTTACAAATATGACAAGAACTATAGCCTTCCATCACAATCTGAATAAAAACCAGACCAAGAAACCTTACCAATAAAGGTTGGCACGATTTGTGACTGCTGATTTTGAAAACCTACTTAATACCCTTAATTTGATATGTACGACACAATCTCGGTGAGAGATAAATGAAGAAACCTTATGTTGAGGAAGGAAAGGACGTTTCTTTGATATTGAAGGGACGAGTTTAGCGATCTTTTTGAACTGTTCAAAGGTGGATTGGTTCTTCTTGCCATCTTCGTGTTGCCCCGAGTGGGTCTCAGAACCCGCTGCAGGGGCAGTTTGGAGAGCAAGTCGGACAAGTCGGACCACTCGGCCATGAAAGAAATCCTCCATGGCCGGTGGGTCAGGCCGTGCCGCGCACACCAAAATCGCAGTTGTAAGGTCACAGATATCTGGCATTGCCAGGGTCCAGCTTCTGTTGGTGATGATCGGCATCGCAGATAGGCCTATGTTGATATCTTAGAATCAAAATTAATCCTGACACAAATGATATGCTGGAGGACCAGTGGTAAAGCAAAGTCTCTGTGACCTTGCAAGCTTGTTGTTCGGTGGTTAGGGTACGCGCTAGCCGACCAGGAGATTGAGGTTCTCTGGTCGCGGGGGAGGTTGAACCGTAACAATACCACAACAAACGATCGGACAATTCAGTGAATTTGCTATTATTGATATTCTGTGCATCGGAACATAAAAATAATGAATCAACAACGACTCTGCTTCGTACCAAACAAATTAAAGGTGATTTTATGTCCAACATCCCGTGTCAGGGTTCAACTACCGGTCAACCTCCCACACATATTCGGCCCTCTGTTTACAAAAGGGCTCACCCGATCCCAAGAGATCTCTCAAACAAATTGGAATTCAAATAGCTGCAACTGATTCATTGGTGGCAACACTCACAGGGACTTGTTTGCATCGGCCGGTGTGACAGGGATCCAAGTCCCCCAGGAATCATAGTCCGGTTTTATTGTTCAACGACGGATTAGAATATAATGGCTATAGAGACCATGACCATTCGAATATCGCCATACAATTAGCAGACTATTGGGGCCCGGACTTTTACATCCCTCGGACTTT
>NMRB01003631.1:36923-50773 GCA_002633025.1 Notospermus geniculatus | reverse complement strand
CTCGCGTACCTGCTGCAAAGATCGAACCGCGCTCAGAGTTCTGACAGCGGTAACAGGTATTAAGCCCCTGGACAAACAACCTCTGTTTCCATGGAATTATGCTCTATTTTTAGCCAGATCCCAAGGCTGATGACTTACCTGTGGCAATGGTGATGTAACAGTAAACATGGCATTCCAGAAATAGGCTGGGGACTACTTTCCAGCCTATATAAATAGAAATACAGGTATCTGTATTGGATGTGCAGGAAATTATGCTTGGAGATTATGTCCCGGGTCGAGTGGAATTATTTTACAGTAGTTTTAGCGCAGTGTGTCCCTTATGGGTATTGAAAAAACCACTACAGGAATGTGTTAATTCTGGTTATACAAAAGGAAAATTATCAACATAACAGAGACAAGCTGTGATAACACTCCTAGACAAAGGCACTGTGACCTACCAAAAGAGGGTAATCTATATTACCCTCGTAAAATGGCGGCTCTCCAGATAGTCGATTCGGTAAGTTTATCTGCTCTTATTCCTTCCCTATTCAATTTTAGCAGTCCTCCTATGGATGTGCTTGTAGATAAAACTGTCAGGAACACGCCAGTATATGTGACGAACCCCTGTAAGTGCTACTATTCGAGTAATTTGGCCATGAAAATGCCGACTTTGACGAGGGTAACATAACCTGGAGATTTGAATCTAACTGAATCTATATAACCCTCGTCCAATCGCCAAATTTCAGCGTCTAATTTCGCGAAAGATCGGGATTTCAGCATGTTATGCTGTAGATGACTTGAAAGAGTAACATTTTCTCCACCTACCTGCAAAAAGCCAGCTTCGTAGCTACATCTTGTAAGGAACAGGAGCCAAAAATCCGACTGAATCGACAGACTGGAGAGCCGCCATTTTACGAGGGTAATATAAATTACCCTCTTTGGTAGGTCACAGTGAAAGGCAAAGACAGAAGATTGTTAAAAAACTGGCGACTAATCTCACTATTGAACGCTGATTATAAACTAAGCACAAAAGCTGTAGCAGAAAGATTGAAAAAGATTTTACCGAAAATAACCCACCAAAATCAAGTAGGTTACGTCAAAGGGAGGCACATAAGTGATAATATCAGAACAATCGATGACATATTTTTCTACACTAAACAAAAGGACATGGCGGGAATGGTTATCAATATTGATTTCGAAAAAGCTTTTGATTCTGTAGATTGGGAATTTTTAAAAACAACTCTGCTTAAGCTGAACTTTGGAGAATCTTTTATCAAATGGGTTGATACTTTTTACTGCGACATATCAAGTTGTGTCATTAATAATGGAATAACATCTCCATATTTCCTTTAGGTCGTGGGGTGAGACAAGGTGATCCTCTGTCTCCTTGTCTATTCCTTTTAGTAGCTGAAGTTTTAGCTTGTGCTATAAGGCAGAATACTGAGATCAAGGGCATCAAACTTGGAAATGAGGAAATAAAAGTGAGGAAATAAAAGTTTTACAATTCGCGGATGACACAACAGGGATACTAGCTGATGAGAAATCTGCAAAGGCCTATCTCAGCACTATAGAACAGTTTGGATGTTTTTCAGGGTTAAAACTTAATAAGATTAAAACAGAGGCAGCATGGTTAGGTGCATATAGAAGTAGAAAAGATAAACCCCTAGGAATAGCTTGGCCAAACCAACCACTCAGATTTCTTGGAGTCTATATATCATACAATGAAGAAGCGTCTGTAAAATATAATTATGACGACCGTTTACAAAAATGTCGAAAAATATTGACAAACTGGAAAAGTAGAAACCTAACCCTGATTGGAAAAGCCCAAATTATCAAAACATTTATTATCTCCCAATACCTCTATACTTTGAGCGCAATACATATATGCCCGACGCACATATCACAAAATTAGAGAAAATCATTTCAAATTTTATGTGGTCCGGTGGAAAACCCAAACTGAAACGCACAATTTTAATGCAACCTCTCAACAGAGGTGGTTTGAATGTCCCAGATTTGAGGTGTATGATAGAAACGAATCGAATAATATGGATTAAAAAATTTTTGTACTCTGACAACCATGTATTAGAAGCGTCTGTAAAATATAATTTTGACGACCGTTTACAAAAATGTCGAAAAATATTGACAAACTGGAAAAGTAGAAACCTAACCCTGATTGGCAAAGCCCAAATTATCAAAACATTTATTATCTCCCAATACCTTTATACTTTGAGCGCAATACATATGCCCGACGCACATATCACAAAATTAGAGAAAATCATTTCAAATTTTATGTGGTCCGGTGGAAAACCCCAACTGAAACGCACAATTTTAATGCAACCTCTCAACAAAGGTGGTTTGAATGTCCCAGATTTGAGGTGTATGATAGAAACGAATCGAATAATATGGATTAAAAAATTTTTGTACTCTGACAACCATGTATGGAAAAACAGCTTTTCAACCCTTCTAAGTGATTGTGGTTTGCCAAAAATAAATTATTGTACTCCAACTACACAATAAAATCGTTAAAGAAATATCAAATTATGGAAAAGGTGCCAAAATTTTATCATGGACTATTGAACAGTTGGTCTAAAGAACTCTATATCTGGTATAATAAAAATATTCAAATACAAAAAAAAACAATTTATTATAAAGCTTTTAGTGATCATGGAATAAATACTGTCTGGGATTTATTTGATAAGGAGGGGAAAACAAAAAGATTTGAAGACCTCGGTCTCCCACAGAAAGAGTGATTTAATTGGTATCGTATTGTTTATAGAATTAAAAATAATCCCAAACTAGTTTAACTGATTGAACAAGGGCAGCAGAACTTAAAAGATCAGAACCTACATATACTCTCCGTTGGAAAAACAAAATTAGAATTATCACAAACACGTTACATTTATCAACAATTGTTAAACATAGACCATAAAGAAATTCCAAAATTAAGAATCCCCAGCTAAATATGTGGAAATCAAGGAAGAAGAAAAAGTAGAAAATATATTTAGAAGATGTCATAAATATCAGTTAGACACAGCCACAAGAAATNGAACCAAAAAAAAAAGAACATGTACCTCACTCTGTCATTAGACTATTATGTCCAACCCAGTGAGCACATGGTCCATGGACCATTTCATTAGAGATGAGCTTTTCTTATGACGTGTTGTCCTTCGTCGTCTTTCGTCGTTACACTGTAAATCTAAAGTGTTTAAAGTCTAAACACGAAACTAAACGGGAATATCCAACAGATTTTAAACATCTAAACGCGTTTAGTTTTCCATATTCCAACGAAATAGATTAATGTGTTTCCATGACGGCAAAAAATTAATAAACCGACTGATTTGGACTGAAAAAGTGACAAAAAGCGTTGGAAGATGAAGAAAAAAAGTATAAAAAGGCACGCAGTAAAGAGTAAATAATACCGGCAGGCAGATTCGATCCAGGGCCCACCAACATGCATAATCTGGACCAACGCTCTAACCACTACGCCACTGGGGCTACACGCCCTGACCTGGAATTTTTCTTTGGGTAATTCGGAAAGCCTGTCCACTGTTTTATTTCCTCCTGAGCATTGTAAGCGTGAAGTTATACCTGGAATACGTTTATTCCACCTTTATGCATACGGGCCATTGTGTAACAAACAGTATTGTATACTATACGTCATACTGCCATCTGTTATCAATCACTTCACATGAGATATAATATGTGCAAATTTGAAGCTAATCGAAGTCACCATAATAATAATTAAAAAAAAACCTCTTGTATTAATACCGATAGTTAATATGTACCGGTATATCACATGTTAGGTGTTTTGTTTTGTATTTGTTTTGCACTAAATACAGAGTTCAACAAAAAAAATAAAATAATCGAAGTCACCGTCTCTGAGATACACACTTTGTGCAGGTTAGTTTCTTAGGTGCTCATCCCCTTTGACCAATTCCACGCGAGCCGTGAACCAGCCCTAAACACGATGTTCAGGATTCCTTTATGTTTCGTGTTTAGGGGAAACTGAGCGAGATGTTTATAACTTAAACAAGACATTTAAATTTACTGTTTTCTAAATGCGGTGTTTAGGTCATGTTTAGGTCACCTGTTCATTTCAAATGGGAACCTAATCGCGTTTAGATGTTTAAAAAGTGTTGCATATTCCCGTTTAGTTTCGTGTTTAGACTTTAGATTTACAGTAAAGCAAATGATATATTTCGGCATTTTAGGCAACAAGACGTATGTTTCTAGGCGGATAGAACGCCTGTCCTGATGATATGTTCAGTTATATTCATGTGTTAAGTTGCGTTTTGTTGCTAAACATGTAAACGCAAAACTAAACGCTAAACGCGTCACCTGGATTTACAGTGTAAAGAAAAAAAGTTAAAGTTTGGGTTTATAGTCTGATATCAACAGCGGTAGAAGTGTCATCCTACATTACACTCTAACCCCAGTCTATCCTGAAACCTTTCAGTAGAACTCAGATGAGCTGCTCATTCAGCGCTACAATCCGAGCATTTCCGACCGGTACCCATTTATACACCTGGGTGGAGAGAGGCCTGTGAGGCAAAGAGACTTGCCAAAAGTCTCACGGGATTCGAACCCGGGACCCTCTGACCGCAAGTCGGAGGCCCGAACCACTACACCACCGTGGCTCCGTCGTCGTTAACAGGGGTGGCACGTTTCCACCGTGGAGAATCGGCAGCGCAGTAGCCGAGTTTTTCAGGTGGCAGCACTGGTATCCGAGTCGAACATGGCGGCTGTGTCACATATCGATGTGTGTGTTGCCGACTAAAACGCGAAAGATGGAGAGTTTCGGTCGAGGTGAGCGAATTTAAGTAAATTCGAGGATGATCTAGTGATAATTTGCTATAGAAAACGCCGAAATATAGGTGCTGAAGGAGTGTTGTTTCTTTGTTTGAAGTGGAAATGTTCGTAGTGTAAGCCGGTTGTTTCATTGATCGCAGTGACCAGCTGGTGACACTTGAACATTTCCACTTCAAATGTAAAATCGACTACGTAATTCCAATTAAGGAAGCTTTAGATTAATAGACGATAAACTAGAGGTCATCCTCGGCATGGTCTAATCGTGTATACCTTTCATCTTCGGTACATTTGCTCCCCGCTTTGGAGTTGACATCTTCAACATTTGTGACACAGCCGCCATGTTCCGACTCGGATACCAGCGCTGCCAAATGAAAAACTCGGCTACTGCGCTGCCGATTCTCCACGGTGGTTTCTAAATCGCCAGGCTGAGAAACTTGAAACTTGGAGTTCAGATACCCTATGGTAAAAACTATCTGTGGACCAAAACTTAGTGCTGCTAGTTTTACACTCTGGCATGTAGGGGGCACTTTGTGAAAACATTTTTTTGGCCATATCTCCTGAACGCTGCTAGTTAGAACCATGAATTTTTTATAGTGGGTTCCTCTGATGAGACACCATCATATAAATCCCGGGTTTTTGATTTGACCCACTTTTCAAGGTCACAGAGGTCAAAGTTCAAAATTCACTGTTTGGTGACACATTTCGTGGCTATTTGACATAGAGTGGTTCAATGATGCCTAAATATATATTTAAGTATCCTCTACATTTATGCTAAAATTTCAGTTCCAACAAACTTCAAATATGACGGCCAGTTGGCCATCTTGAAAAATTGACTTTTTTACGTTTGCGACGAAGACAGGAAAGCAGTTTGTTCACAAATACCACTAACTCCTTCTGACGGTAATCGACTGATGAGTTTATGTCATTGGTTAATTATTGCTGATCAGATAAAATACTTTAGTGTGTTCAGCTTTATCTTATCTGTACTGATTCTTCATCACTCACCATGAGTGTCACCGTTTTACTTTACCACAGAGACTTATCACAGAGGTGAGCACAATGTCCCTGGACATTTCATTTACAGGATATCTTTCGATTCTGATTGGTTATTGAAATCACGTGATGGCGGCATCGGCAAAACACTTGGCTGCCGTGTTGCACACGCCCACTTTGTGACAATTACGATGGTATTTGATGGTATTTTCTACATAAGGACGGCATGCGAATTGTCCCATCTGTTGCTGAATGTCGATTTTGCAGCCTTTTTTCGGATGGACAAACCCCGTAGTGTACAGTACGTTGCACAATTGACCTACCTTTATCCGCATACCTTCCGCGCACGTCACGCGGAAGGTACGCGTCAGTTCATTGCGTATCCCATGGTCAGGCGTCTCTTCTGCGTGACGTCCACGCACCACTGGAGAATGACGTTACGTCTTCATGACGTGCCTTCCATGACGGTGCGCGACGTCTGCGGAAGATACGAGGACGGTACGCGGCTGATGCGCGGCGCGGAAGGGCGGTCAATTGTGCAACGTACTGTACGTATTTCCGTCACATACTTTTGTTTCTACAAAAACGACGAGATATAATAACAATAAACATCATTTCTGCTGACAACGTCTTCAACAACTCATCGGAAAACCGACGACAAGTGAATCCAACATGGCGTCCAGCAGACCCACCGTGGAGTTCCTTAGCTTCTCTTTTCTTCAAAACAATTGCACTGGCCATCGTCACTTTCTGGCGCCGCTTCACAAACCTGGCAACGTTTTGGAGAGAATAAAAAATGGCGAATTGTACGAGACATCGGCACAGGTTTACGACATCGCATTCAGAGGGAAACTACAAACTCACGAGCTTGCAATGTCACGAGATTTCTTTGGTTTTAAGATGGTATTTGACCACCCTCGCTGTGTGTTAGCAGATAACGTCACACTTTATGCTGTTGATGAGAAAACAGCAACATTTGTTGTTACTCCGCCAGGTCTAGATGTTTACAACTCAGAGCAGGGATCATTTTTCTACATTGCCCAGTACAGACACGCCATTAGCTTCATCACCATGCCAATCTGGGCGCTACATCGACTTGCAGCTGAGGTCGGTGACCCGAAGGTCAAGGTTATCCTACTTTCAAATACGGGACGATGCGGTTCAACTCTTCTCTCACAGATTTTTGAGACATGTCCGGGTGTGATATCTATCTGTGAACCAGATTCTATCACATCGTGTGACTTCTTACGACTGACGTTGAAAGAGGACGATTACGAAGCTGTGGTCCGGAGTGCATTTCGATTACTTTGTAAACCTTTCCAACAACGTGCGGCCACATCATGCTTGGTGATCAAGACAAGAATTCAAAGCATTGCACAAGTGCCGGTGTTGTCCGGCATGTTTCCTGACATCATCCAGTTGTTCATGTACCGAGACAAAGTGGAGACCTTGCTCTCCACTGCACGTTATTTTTCCATAAGTTTGTCAGTTCCCTTTGGAAGATATCGTCGTGTATTCGCCCATCAACGCATTCTGTTTGGTGACGTCGACGGCACATGGACGGAAGAGGAGGTAAAATCGTTTGATGTCATGAACATCGCCTGCTTTCGAGTATCATGGGCGATTTACTGTTATCTTAAAATCTACAACGCAGGAATTGATATTGCAGCAGTTAAGTACGACGATATCATGAGTAATCCAGAAGCGGCTTGTCGATCCATCTTTAAATATTGTAAAATACCAGAAGAGTTTGTGCCACAAGCGATCAAGGCATTAGATAAGGATTCCCAACGTGATTTGAGCATCGGCCGCGAGGGGCGCGCTGGTCGTAAGAGGGAGACAGTGACTCCGGAACTCTTGGCAAAGTTTGATAACTACTGTAGAAGGTTAGGGATTCCATTGATGAGTGACCCTACACCTTTTCCGAATACCATAACAAACCAGACAAACTAATCAGCATCGACGTATGACATCAGGAGCGAGCAGAATACCAGCTGTCCTTTGATCTGCTACCGGACGGCGAGAAGTAGGTCAAAGCAGAATCACAAACTCTTCGAAAAATGCGGGCGTTGTTCAGTTTTTGAAAGAGCTAAAAGAGCAAAATGATCATGTACGGCGTGGAAAAGCAATGAATATTGGACCAGCCCCTGGTTCATCAAATATAATAGGGATAATGGCCAAATTTAATTGATTGCTGGTCATCGTCATCCCACCCCCACCCCCCACTCAGAATATCAGGGGTTCTTAGTGCTCGCTCCCTTCGTCACCGCACACAAACCCCTGAGAGAATCCGCCTGAATCGATGGAGTATCAAAGCCATTCCAGCAAATGTTCATCCCCCACCATCTCATCCCAAGTAGGCCGGTGATTGATACACATGAACTAGGCAGGTTTGAACAAAGCTGACCCAGCAGGTCAACATGAAATACTAGTATAGGGTGTCCCAAAAAAAGGAACACAGTTTCATTATTTTTCGTGGTACATGTACTTTATACCTTTTACATTTGTATCTAATGCTTGTTTTCTTGTTCGAGGGACATGGAAGTTTTGTTTGACAGCCATTAACGACTTAAGAAAATGCCAAGGCTGACGATTCACCAGCATAGGAAAGTTGTTGCATTTTGACACCAGGAGAAAAGTGCCACCAAAGTTCAGCGCCGCTACTGTGCACATTTCGGTCTTCATCCTCACTTGCACCAACAAGAGTAACAGTTGAGCGGATTGTAGGTAAATTTTCTACTGAAGGCAGTATCCGTGATCAGAATAAGGGCCACAGTTGTTTTCAACCTTGAAATTAGAGGAGGATGAAGACTTCTTAAAGATAATATACCACGAGTTATTTCGCGGGCCACGAAATTCGCAATGTTTGTCAACAAAGATGTCATTGTTTACATCACGTGGCCCCATCCATTCATACAATTATGATTGTGTTAACATGCGTTGAAGGCCACTAGTTTTAACGTCGACAGCGCAGCTTGCCTCTGTCTGATTGGCTACTCCGTGAATACGTATAATGCCGCCATATTTGTTCTCGCTTCGAAAAATCAAAATTGGTTAAGAAATAGGCCATGTCGATTTAGTGGAATCAGAGGAATCGGAGGAATCAGAAGAAAATACAGTCTGCAGCCCATCAGTCATACACGATCACACCGCTATCATGTGCTAAATATATTAACACGATCACGTGGAGGTGTTAACATTATAATAGCTTAGTGGAACTTCAAATTCGGCCCTTTTCTCCTAAAGTGCTGGCTTTCGGCCTTCAAGTCATTAGACTCACTTTATCACCAACCTCGATGATGATGAGTTTATTACAACAACTCAATAGCCCAGGAAATGTTATGAAATAACTATTCTGATAATTTTATACTATATTATGGTTATTTTCTGGATTTTCCAGCTCTATTCCTCTGATTCCTCCGATTCCTTCGATTCCTCTAAATCGACATGGCCGCTGAAATATGCCTGCCGAGTAGGCTTTCGAAGGTGACATTCGAACGGTGGAGAAGAAAACAAGTAATGTGATATGTTGACGACGAGGGGAGTATTTGGGGATTGCGGGGATCCAGACGGAAGACTAGAAAATCGCTTCTGCAGCGGCCAAAACACTAAAATTTAAGCATTTTTCCTTGAAAAGTGCTATTTTTTCAGGTGTCAAAAATCGTAAAAAATCACCAAAAAACGTTAAAAAATGACACTTTTCCACTCAAAAACGTTAAAAAATCGCACTGCCGCTGCAGAAGCACCTTTACATCTTACACTGGATCCCCTCAATCCCCATATACTCTGATCTGAAATATTTCCTACTCAATAAATGGAAGTTTACTGTGTTAAATGTAGAAAATTCACCTCAAATAAGGGGAAAGCAATTATTCATAAATTGGCTGGCGGTAAAAAATATTTGATAGTTAAGTGTGCTATATGTGGGAGTAAGAAAGCAAAGTTTATTTAGTAAATAAATGGAGAGTGGCAAACCCGCAACTAAGGGGCAATATCTCAGAGAATTGTATTTCAACCCTAAAAGTTCAGTTGCTTACTCAAATATTTCTCAAATTTGGAAGAAAGTAAAATCAGATGGGGGTTTAATCAAATACAAAGAATTAAAAGAGTTTCTTGAGAATTTGCCAACTTATCAATTACATAAACCAATTACTACAAAATTTCTTTACAGAAAAACTATGGTTTCTCACAAAAGTTCAAATTGGGATGTTCAAAGTGGGATGTTCAAATTGGGAAGTCCAAAGTGGGATGTTCAAAGTGGGATGTTCAAATTGGGATGTTCAAAGTGGGATGTTCAAAGTGGGATGTTCAAACTGGGAAGTTCAAACTGGGATGTTCAAAGAGGGAAGTTCACGGAAGGAATTCCAAATAAAACAAAAACAAAAGAATTGTGCCATTGTGAATCAATTATGAATTATAATTTGCACGACAAAAATTGTTTCGATCGTGGATTTTAATCTTTTATCCCGCCCCGTTCATATCGTTAATTTGCCTAACTGGGCTGCTCCATTATGGGTCAAGGGGGGGGGGAGGCCGAAGGGGTTAATCACATTTTGTACTGGCACATGTTCAACACGGATCGCAACGTCGAGGCCTTGGCCAATATTCATGATATACCGGTACCGATATATCAGCTAGTAAAGGGAGTGATGTGATGCCAGTATGGCAACAAATGTGTGGTGGTTTGTCTCTCGGATTAGGGATACTGTTCGTGATATTCAGTTGTGTTTGCAGGGTGATTTGAGTTTTAATGATTCAGTTTTTCTTCGTGTGGAACATTTAGCCAGAGATAGTGTACAAATTTGCGTTGGAGATGATGGCGTGTTAGAGAACTCCTAGGTCTACTATTGCAGCTTTTACATTCATTGGAAGTGAATGGCGCCACTGAAGCAGGTACCGGTACCTTTGGTACTGCAGCACGACAGCAACGTGATGAAATCCCAGGCCTAGGCGTACAAGGCGCTCCACTTGTTCACAACAACCATGTCGGACGACCCTGGTATGTGGTATCTGGTGAATGCCTGGAGTATCTAATTGGTAAGTTGAGCGCGTAAGTTGACCTGACACATTCGAAGAAGGAAGGACACTAGGCAGTCCTATTTTGGCTATTATATTAGGGCCACGCAGGCCCGTTGCCTGGCCTCATGCTAGGCGGGAACATGAGATTGTTTCTGGCAAAGTGCTGAAAATTATTACACGTGTAGGCCTCAGCATGTGCTGTAGTTGTGCAAGGTAGTAGTGCTGAATTGCTCAAGCTACGAATTGAGCACAACTTTAGCATGAACATATGCTCACATTGAGCACATCTGGAGCAAATGTGCTAAAAATGTGTTCTGGACCAAGACCGTGTTGGAGGCTATCGCACTCAGCACATTTGGAGCACAGGCCTATGCTTAGATTGTGTTGTTGCCTCGTTTTCATTTTGCTTCCATTTTTAGCTTTTATCGTCCTGTGGCGTCCGTCGTTGTCCGTTAGCAGGGCACGTTTCGTAACCGCTGGAGCTATTGATCCGAAACTTGGTTCATATGTACCCCTAGGTCAGATGACCTATGACACCAAGTTTTGGTCCGATTCGATTCTTGGCTTGGCCTCCAGTTGGCCAAAACCAAAAACACAAAAAGTGCAATAACTCCTGAACTAATGACTGGATCGTCTCCTAATTTTTTATCATACATTGTATCCAAGTAGGATACATACAACATATGTAACGGGTTTTTGATTTGACCTACTTTTCAAGGTCACTGAGGTCAAAGTTCAACAATACAAGTGACGAACCTGCCACAGGTTCTCATTATTTCACTGAGCATCTTCAAATCTTGCATAAACATGTACCGGTATTAGAGGGGTCCGTTTCGGTCCGATCGGACATCCAATATGGCCGCCAGTTGGCATAGCCTGAAAATCGACCAAGTGCTATAGACCCAGAGTTATCAAACTTGATATTTACCTCCCTCTTGGTGACCTTGACAAACACGTCTAAAATTTCGGCCTGATTAAACTTCCAGTATGGCCGCCAGGTGGCGTAACCCGAAAATAATCAAATGTGTTGTAACTCAGGAATGACTTGACCAAGAGCAATCAAATGTGCTATGTCGNCTCAAAAATTCCCGCTAATGACGTCATTCATAATTCGCACATGTGCAGAACACAATTTAGCAACCGAGCCGAGATCGGTTACCGTTTACACAGCAGTTTATCGAACCGATCCGATTTCGGACCGGTCCGAGATCACCTCCAACTGATGGTCTCGGCACGGTTCGGTTTGGAACCGATCCTGGCACGCTTGTCCCATTTACATTTGCTATTTTTTTGCTCAGTGTAAACGGGGCTTAAGTGACCTGCCCCCTGGACATCTTTTCCTGGACATTTAACCCCCGCTGGTCTAAGTTAAGCCCTCATGTCCGGGGTAGATTTTTGGGGGACATGTGCTGGGGGACATGTCCTACGAGGGTAAATGCCCGGCGGGCAAAATTCCAGTAGGCAAATATCGGGAGGGGAGGAATGTCCAGGGGACAAAGTCTTAGAATCGGCACCACGTCTACCCGTCCGTCACCAGCTACATGTATTGCTGCGATTCTACCTTGATTTCGAAGGTTTTCTGCTGAAAAACGACTAAAACCCATAATATTCAGGGATACATGGCTTCAGCATGATTTTTGGCCAGCCTTAACTGCCTATGGTGTCATTATATTTTTTACCCCTTATGCCATCCTCTGACCATATGCACCCTGTGCGTATGTGCTTGCCATGGGTAGCCTATCATGCTAGTGTTTATTAAAGGCAAATTTCAATAATTTTTGAAATGACTGGCGAAAAAATGACTGGTGGAATATCCACACTCGTGTCAAATGCCTAAGGCCTACCACTGCCTAGACATGATGAAGTTAGTTAGGCCAAGGCAGACCTGTCTAAAGCCCTGCCCCCCCCCCCCGGGTTTCCGGTGCCGCTATATTCACTTCTAAGTTTCTGGGTGCCGCCTGTGTGATACTGATACGACCACCAGGTGGCGACCTTGTAGGCAGGCATGTTATTGTTGACCGTTAGGCCCTAAGTCATGATGGGCCTATAGGCCTATCTAGACTCAATCAAGATACCAAGAGGGTCAAACTCAATCAAGATGCCAAGAGAGGGTCCAAACATAGCTAGCTGGGCCTATCAAGATCCCTATCTACTTGACAGGTGAAGGATTCCGAGTGCAAGATGTGGCAGATATCTTGAAAGTGTCAAAACGAACGGTGGAACGGAGGATGAGAGATTTTGGACTGTCTGTGCGTTCTCAGTACTCTGCAATAGATGACGACAGTCTAGATGAGCTTGTGAAGTCAATTATTGCCTCATTTCCAAATGCTGGTATGTATATAGCTACAACAATCATGACAATGGTCAGTTTTGTCTGCAGTGTCACGAATTATGTGACAGAGGTTATTGTACAGTACGGTACTCAGTAAGTTAGGCCAAACTTTTTTGATTGGCTGGTTTGAAATGGGAAAAAATAAAAGCGCATTTTTAGCTCACCGGGGTGAGCTATTACGATGGTGCAGCATCCGTCGTCGGCCGTCGTCGTGTTCCGTTAGCAGGGCACGTTTCGTAACCGCTGGGGCTATTGATCTGAAACTTGGTACATACATAGCCCTAGGTCAGACGACCCATGACACTAAGTTTCGGTCCAATTTGATTGTTGGCTTGGCCACCAGGGGGCCAAAACCAAAAACACAAAAAGTGCAATTAACTCCTGAACTAATGAATGTAATGACTGGATCATCTCCAAATTTTTATCATAGGTGTATCTAATGAGGATACATGACATATGTAACGGGTTTTTGATTTGACCTACTTTTCAAGGTCACAGAGGTCAAAGTTCGACAAAAGTGACGAACCTGCCACAGTTTGTCATTGTTTCACCGAGCGACTTCATATTTTGCATAGGCTTAAACATGCATTGGAGGGGTACCTTAAAAAATACCAAGGCCCGGTTTCACAAAGAATCTTAAGTCAGTTTTGTTGACTTAAGTCTCAATTTACCCGACTTATAGATGTAATGGATAAATAGTGTACCACTCGGCAGATTT
>NMRB01003630.1:19673-57018 GCA_002633025.1 Notospermus geniculatus | reverse complement strand
AATACGGGCCTGCAACACCTTTCAACAGGGTCTTTCAACAGCTTTCAACAAGTTGCCAGAAATAGTACAAGAAGCTCTTTTGGCAACTTGTTGAAAGCTGTTGAAAGACCCTGTGTGTAAGGTATTGAAAGGGGGTTTAGACGCTTCAACAGCTTTCAACAACGTTCAACACCTTTCAACTTTCAGCAGCTTTCAACAAGTTGAATCGATGAGAAAACAAAGTGGCGACCCCCACTGTTTGCCGTTCTGACGAAAACAAATGCGCTACCGTACACTCTGCACCCGTTTATTACTAATCGAGGAGTAAATTGCATGTACTTAATCGAGTAAATTACCTCCAAAATCGATGGAAATAAAACAAACACCAATTCATCTTTCCGGACGATCGGTTCATTTCTTTCATTACAAGGAATGTGAGGAGTAAACCGCTGGAAAAATGTACAAAATAATAATACATCAGTATACATGTTATGTATTTATGATGTGTATACATGTAGAGAAATAAACAAAATATGTTGCTTAAATCATGATACAGAATAGCACAAAATTGACACACAAAATGATAATAAGCAAGAAGTCAATCTCCAGAATTCACGAATTTTCGATCCCAACCGGGGTCTTTTTCAAGTGGAACTTTACAATCTGAAACTCTAGAAAAAACTGACTGAAAAGAATTTCAGTCTTTCCTAGAATTTCAGATTGTAAAGTTCCACTTGAAAAAGACCCCGGTTGGGGTCGAAAATTCGTGAATTCTGGAGATTGACTTCTTGCATATTTATTTGCTTAAATGGCATGACATACCAAATTTCGGATTTGTGGCAAATTATCATGAAAATACTAGAATTTTAAAATATCAAGAAAAATCCACAATTTTCATTTCACAATTAGCTTGATATTATTCCCTGATGATTTCTAAGAATTTCTGCGAAATAAGTTTCGAAAAATCTCTTTTCGTTTTCAAGAAATATCAAAATTTCACAGCAAAACATGCTGTATTTTTGGGGCATTTTAGGATTTTCGTTAAATTCTCTGTCTATTGAAGTCAAAATCATGGAATAATCAGCATAAACTATTGTGTTATGATGAGTGATTGTTGACGAGTGGAAAATATGGGAACTATCGAATTTTGCAAAATATTAAATTCATAAAAACCGATGATATTCTGATATATCTGGAAAATGAGAAATGATTTTTAAAAAGTTTCTTCACAGGAATTCAAAGGATCGACTGGTAAATGATATCACGCTGATTTCTTCAAAATTCCGAATTATGAAAAATGAGGGTTTTTAAATATTTTCGTGAAATTTTAGTGATATTTTTTTCACGGGGTCTACCCTATGTGGCCCGGGTTCTATGTGGCCCGGGTTCTATGTGGCCTGGGTTCTATGTGGCCTGGGTTCTATGTGGCCCAGGTTCTAAGGGCATAACATAATAGGCTACATTTTGAGGTTGAAAGCTTTGATATTAGCTGTCTATTTACTTTTAAACAAGACTGTACATTCATTTAAGTAAAGATTTTTGAAATTTTAGGCACTTCACTCGATATTTGTGGAACATTATTAGCGATAAAAAGTTTAAAGTATGTTTTTTCGTAGCTTTCCAACTTTACGATTTTCGGCAACCAAAGTTCAGCAAACGGATCTTATGAAGGGAACTTCAATGATGGATGGAGTTTTTGGTAAAACGTTGCTGGCGATAAACTTGATTCAATCAAAACCAAACGCTGTTAGTTGAAAACCGTCCAGTAGTATTACTTTGACCAGGAGGCCTGCGGACCTGTATTAGTAAATGGGCTGTGGGTCCTCACCTGAGCAGAAAAAAGGTATCTACAGAAAATGTTGCATTCCCGACGGCTTGAAAGGCAAACGTTTTAGTTATCTTGAGGGCTTGTTTCGGATTGCCTACAACATACAATATGAAAAATTTGTCAGAATACTAAAGTACGGAAGTTGACGTACCTCATATCGGTGTAGAGCTTCAATAACGGTAGAGTTACAATGGAACAGCACCTGGTGACGCGAGTCGGAAATAGCCGAATTGATTGTTGCTTTGAATACTTCCATAATGATTTCTACTTTTATTGCACAACAAGCTTTTCGTTATCATGAATACAACTTTTTCCACCAAGTCAAAGGCAATATGCATGTAAAGCTAGGAATCCGCTGCTGATTTTCTGCGTTGCTACTTGCTTTGCAACCTGCTACCTGCGATTGAATAGGGGCCTACTTGTCATACTTGTAAAACAATTACATGTATCAATTTCGATTCTTCGCATAAGAAGCTTTATTCAATGCACATTATGATTAATGAAAGAAATAATCACTGCCATAACAATATCGGTAGAATAGTTCGGCATGAGTTATAAGGGATGTAAGGCATTAGAAGTAAATTCTACTTACTAATAAAGAATTCGCTAGCTGCAAAGACGTGCCCTAAGATGACCCACCACATGCTGATCGTTCTGATACCGTGAAGGCATCGGATGTCCCCACGTGCGCCTCCAACACCAAGAATCTTCTCTCCGTTTGTGATGGGTGAAAAAGCAATCATTATCTTCATTAGAAGTCCTTCAGAATAAAAATGATATTCAAATAGAAATTATGGCATTAAAACGAAAATAAACGTTGGTATAATGGCGAAATAACTGCCCTCCTGAAGTCCAGCCGAATCTTTACACAGTGTATTTCAAAAGCTTAAAAAACAACACATTTTCTGAGGAATAAAACCTTGATGCCAGACATCTGCGTCTTTTAGTCTTTAGGAGGGGGTGGGGGGTCCACAGAGAGACGAAATACTTTCGTCTTTTGGGGCATCAATGAATTTTGAGATGATCCCTTAATACTAGGGAGGTTTCGCAAGCGCCCGGTTAGGCCATACGACGACGTTTATCTATTGTTTGGGTATACCCACATAATAGATAACCGTCGTCGTAGGGCCTAACCGGGCGCTTGCGAAACCTCCCTAATATTGTACTACCGGTGAGGTATAGGCCGATATGAAGGGTCTATAAATAAATGCCCCTGTCCTGTATGGTACGCGAAGTGAATGGGAATTATGGACAGTCATAGGCCTGGTGGTAAAAAAACGGACAAGCGTACTTCCACTAACAGAGCCCAAAACTACTGACGGCATTGGATGGAGAATCTTTCTAGAAGAAAGAAGACGCCAAGATAGGCCTATCCCGATTCGGTCCAGTGGTTCGTGCTGGTTTCAACAAAAAGAAAAATTCAGGGCGGCGGCCCATAAAACCTTTCTTGGCACTAGTTTTTGTTGGCCAGTAATGTGCAGGCCAAACTATACCGGTACACAACTACCATCTGAATTGGTATGGTAAATATAGGCCGGGCCAAGGGAAACTTACCTATTAATGCATGCAATACCGGGTAGGCTATAGTGAATTTCGTGCGAATGGAATTGCTAGTTTCGAAGAAACAGAACGCAGTGACATTATAGTAGCCCTACATGTAAGTAATTACATGTAACTACGGCTATAGTGAAATTCCAGATGGTAATGCTTGCTTCGTCGATCTGGGGGGTAGAATAGACTGGTACCTGATCCTAACTATTTTACATCGGGCTTTTGCATATGTTAGGACCGGGTGTGCCTACCGCCTTCGTGCCTCTGATTGGTCGGTGCTGGCGCAGGTGGTAAGTATGTGAACTATTTTATGTTGATAGATTTTCTATTTTTAACACGGAAAACCCCCGGCGTGATTGGTGAATTTCCTGGGTCAAAGGTCGGTCACCTTCTATCTGCATTCTGGTACGTCAGCCGTATTGAAAATTGAATAAATTTACATAATTTACATAAAATTTTCAAGTGACGTCACTGTCAGAATTCCTCCACAAATGGCGGCCACGACTGGTCCTACCATTCAAAAGCGACAGCATCGGTAGGACCAGGTACTAGTCTAGGGGGAGAATTCACAAACTTACAGATTTCGCAAACAATGGCGATATCGCAGCAGTAACCCACGCAGTAGGCTCTATAAAAATTCGTCAAAAATTGCGTGTTGATTTCGAACGAAATTTTTAACTATGAGAAACTCACTTTAAACCTAATAGTGAAATGTAACGTGTCAAATGCTGCAAAACCTACTTTTCTCCCTCTCAACTTTCGTCGTGATCTTAAGCAGTGATTCGTTCTCTTCAACTCCCCCAACAGATGCTGCAACCAGGGCTTCAGGGACGCTGTTTAATTTGTTCCTTTCGATGAGGTCAAAGACAGCGCCAACAAACAGCAACAGAAGAATGACCCCGATGAGAACGCTGGAAATATGAGACAATGGGTCATATGAATAAAGACTAGCAAATGCTTTTACTTCAGATTTGTACAGCATTGCCTAGTGCATTTGTATTGCAAAATTCAAGTAAAAGCATTTACTAGTCTTTATTCATATGACCCCTTTTAGTGACTTGACTATAGGTGTCACCACCAATCCATCCTCCCACAGCAGGGTTTTTTATATGAGTCATAATTACATGTACTCTAAATTCCCACTTACCTGTCCCATTTCTGAACTCGGAACAAATGACTAAATCCTAAGTTGAAGATAATGGGGTAGGGGTATGGTCAGAAACAGTAATGTCCTATCCACTTACTTGCCCCACTCCCGAGACTGGCAAAGAACGACAGCGGTGCGATATCTTCAACTTAGAATTTGATATTTTTTTCCGAGGTCAGGAATGGGACAGGTAAGTGGGAGTACTTCATTGAGGTCTAACACGCCACTTTATCGCACTTTCTCATAGTGCTCCTGAACTTCTTCTTCATAGAGAGCACGAGATTTATAGGAACAGAACAAAAGTCTGTCCAGCAACCCATCATTGGTAGCAGATTGCAGGCTACTTGTGGCTGTCCACAACCTGCAATAGCCAATTTCCCCTCTATGACCACACTATTTTTAGTTGAAAATTCGTGGGAATATCTTTCTCCGTTGAAAAATGTATTTAACATTTCTCTACATCCCTGGTACTCGGCTGATTTGCTAGCAACCAACTTGTCGATACAGCCACAGGTTTCATCACCTGCAATTATGGCCAGACCATCATTGTCTTTCATGTAGTGTATGAGACCACTTTTTGTGAAGTCAAGTAATGCATTTCGTATTCACACCCTAGATGCTGCATTCTGACCGCTTGGCTGGGAGACCCAATTTCAGCAGGGCTTTGTATGGCGAGGAGCGAGACCAACGCCCTGCTATGGGAGGATACCACCAATCAGTAGAAATATTTAATGGTCGGCTAGAACTTTGCTGCGTTTTTTGTCGATGTAAAGCGGGTGATCCACTGTTGCGATTTTGGCTTGATACGGGGTTGCGATCCCTTACGATCACCTTATAAAAACTTCCGATTGCCATATAAGGTGATCGCAAGGGAACGCGACCCCGTCTCAAGCCAAAATCGCAACAGTGGATCACCCGCTTAAGCGCGGTTGACTTCTCCTTTTAATAGAGCACTGGAGACAAGGACGTAGACACGGTATATACTAAACTCCCTAAGCAGTTGTGTACCGCGCCCCCTTCGGTTTACCCGCTCTCCACAACTGCTTCACTTCGTCAAATTCGCCGCGTTTGGTCAACAGATGGCGCTGAGAGAGTCGACCAGTGAGAGCACCGAGCAACCCGTAACTAAGCTGGCCTGAGACACTTTTTCATTGGCTGAGCGGGTCATGTGATTTAGTAGCCATGGTAGCACAAGAACTTCCGTTGCCAACGGGCCAAAGAGTTCTGAAAGCAGCGTGCTGATAGGCTATAAAACTCGCGCCAGGCCCTGACGCCTGCGTAGGGTGTTGAGGTATATACAATGTAGAACTCATCTGTCAGAGGTACAGTTGTACTGGTGAGGCAAAAACGGGTTGTCGAAAACACGCCTGAAACGTGTCAGAAATTTCCGCCCTGCTTGGTTCAAGGTGACGTCCTGTTTTGTATATTTGGTGGTATGAATCAAGTCTAGTGAATGCCTTTAGGAAGAGTAGGAAAATAATGGTACAACGTTTTCACATACAAAGTGATGATGTCTCCATTCGTGTAGGGAACTGGCGCAGTACAACTGACATCCGGTTTGGCTTCTAGTTGTATACCGACTTCACGGAGGGCATACAGACCTGAAAACACCGATAATACCGACTCTGATCACAACTATACAGACAGCCATCGAAATTGGTAGTTACACAAGCTGCCCATAGGTGGCTCACATGGTCTAACTGCAGATTATGCTAACAAAATAGATAAACAAGAACAAGTAGGCAGCAAATGTCTTGCTAAGTGCTATACATGAAAGTGAAGATGCTATTTTTGGGAAAGGTGCTTCTATTTATTCATTACTGTCAGCATCAATTCATGGCTGGTAACGAAAGAACTGACTACACCCTCAAATGCAAATTCAGGAATTCCTCCAAGTATGGGACACGGTCTGTTTTCTTAAGGTTCATGACATTCGTTTTAAGTAGGGTGACGTGCAATTTTGCTTGAAAGAGTTCGGAACTGTTTTTTTCTTTCCACAAGCTTCACTGTGAGTCCACTTCTACGTGCATGTGTGTCAATAGCCCTGTTTACACTACATAGAAACCCGCGTCCCACCCGGGCTTTTTCTGTCTAAACCTGTTAAAAGCGTGGGTAGACCCGGGGCTGATAGGCCCTCCGAGCTCGAAGGGTTCTTGAAGGGTTTAGTTTAGGCTGGGTTTACATAGAACGTGTCGATACACGGAAGACACGACACTGTACGCGTTGGTCAAACGACACGCCAACACGACGGTTTACATAGGCCGTTCTCGTGTCGTAGTCATTTGACACGGTGCCTCGATTTTTGGCATTATTTCCATTCAGTGTCATGCATTCCCGACGCAAATAAGAAAACGTGATATTTGATGAGGAAACATCCTAAAATTCCCAGCTACAAACTTCGAAACATCGCAACATCTTCCTGCGAAGTCACCACACGCCAAAAAGAACGAGCGTGTTCGTTCTCTTCACACCGTGTTTACACTCCACTATCTACGTAACCCCACGCGTATAGACGAATGTAAACGGCATATTTGAAAATCCATTGTCAGTTAATCAACACACGCGTATATCAACGTACCGTGTCGAGTAATCGTATTTCGTGTCGCTCTATGTAAACCCAGCCTTAGATCCGCGCCATGGCCATTCGAATATAACCTTACAATAGCCCACTATTGTTTGGCGGATCTGCATTCCTAGGACGCTGACTCCTGTCACACCTGGCTTCACCCCGTAAACACATTGTGCGTTTTTCTCACCTGCCTCTATCAGGGCTTTGACACTGCCTGCGTCACATGCACTTGGCACACAAACACCGACACGAAGGGACAGCCCAGGTACAGGCAGGTCTACGCCACCTGTTGCCGAATTCTGAAGAGAAGGAACATATACTGTATTCCCTGCAATGCATGTAAGTGGCCGCGGCGGGAAACTGAATTCACGCGAGATCATTGATTAATATGCATGTTGGGTTGAAATAGGGCATCCAAATGTGTACGTATTCCACTTGACAATAACGACATTCTAAAAATGCCCCCTCCGGCTGTCTTTTTGGAGAAGGTATGTACATGAATAAACAAGAGCTGAATATTTTTACTAAAGTAGTCCTTCTCAATCTGTCAGTCTATCTGCGTGCTACTGATCTTCCTTACCGACTTTTGTCCTCTAAATGACACCATACAGTATTTTCCCTGAATGCTACCATTATTAGAGGCTGCAGTGATGTTTAAACATCCATCGTAGTCACCATACCACGCCAGAGCTCCACCAAGGATACCGGGAGGTGGTTTGCCCACGGAGTCTATCACTGGAAGGTGAATAGATACTTGCGTTTTGCTGTACGGTTGTTGTTGAAACCTGCATAACATGCTCTGCCAATAGGGGGCCCTGCAGGCAAGTGGACCATGGTTGCAATGAGAAATCCTTTTGCCAAGTCAATGATTATTGAATATTTCATCCCTGAATTACCCTCGACGGGAAAATAGCACCACAAATGTAATTTTATTGGTCCTTAATTCTATTTTGATGAGTTTTATGAAGAAAATCGACAAAATTTAATTTTTAATTGAAAATGCATTGGACATTGGACCTTTTGTAGGCCTACTGGTGCTGCCATCTGGATTTTTAGTTTTGCCGGTTCCTCATTGATAAGCGTGTAAGTTGTTGGCATTAACTGGGCGGTTGCGGAAAATTCATTACTTAGTCTCACTACATACTTGTCAATGCATAGAATTCCTTCCGAATGATGTCGTTCAGCAAACGTTCCGTCTGATTCAAACACATCCTGGAAGCATTTCGTTCCTCTGCTTTGGCCAATAGGTGTTGACGGTCTTCACTTGTCCAAACATTGCGGGTGACTTCCTGTAGAGGCGCAGAAACAGGTGGAACAGAATTCGTAATAATTTGATAGGCAAATGGCTCCACAACTGGACATCACATACACCACAAATTATCACTTTTTCGTGATGTCCTACATTCGTGACATTTGATAGCTATTTCATTTGATAGCTTTTTCTCACAATGCGACTTTTTAATCTCGCACGCAGTGCGAGATTAAAAAGACGCAGTGCGAGATTTGAAAGACGGAGTGCGAGTTTGAAAGGTCGCAATGCGAGTTAGAAACACGCATTGCGCGTTTAGAAGCACGCAATGCTAGTTTAAAAAGTCGCAGTGCGAGACTAAAAAAAAGCAGTGCGAGTTTAAAAAGACGCAGTGCGAGCTTTAAAAAAATACATGTCCCGGGCGCCGTACCTGAGGAAGAGCCCGGTTGGGATCGAAAATTTGCAAAATTCGGAGTCGACTTTATACGTATTTTAGCATGGTCCAACATGGGTTCAAATCATTGTGACTTTGTGGTCGTGCTATACATCAACGGATCTAACCATGAACGACACACATCATGGTGAAGAATCGAACCCATGACCATGCACTACGCCATCTTTTGACCATAAAGTCAAAGAACCCAAATCAAGACAATTCACCCCACAAAAAGTGTAGCAAGCCCTAAATGAAGGACTATGCTTTCAGATGTACGCTCGAACTAGGCCTAGGCCTAACCGTAAGCCATATTCTGAGGCTAGCTTTATCTAATAGCACCAAAATTTCCTGAAAAACGCGAAAACCTCAAATCTTCAAAATTTTGATAATCACAAATATCTCAGCAACCACTCAACATATTTATAATGAAACAAAGCCCAAAACAGCAGCAACAATCACAAAACAATTACATAATAAAAGTTTGAAAAAAGTGCTTTTTTCTGATGAGCTACATGTATTAAATAATAGTTTGATATTTCCAAAATTTGGAGGCAGATATAAGCCTAGGCCTATGACCAACAAGGTATACTTTGTGTGGAACAAACCGTGTTAAAATTGGCCCAGTAGCCTAATCTTTTGAAATATTCAAGGTGTTAGGTATTATGTCAATGTGCATTGCACCTGTATGTGCGCACTGTTGATGTTCTAAACTAGCGCCAGTTTTTTTCTCTTATTACCACGAGGTTTCCCGTCCATGAAATTACGAGCGCTCATTTACTTCACTTCATTTGATTATCACAAATATTCTATTTGGGTCATGCTGCAAACATCGACGCTACATTATGTCTAACCATTTGTATAGAAAATGTTTGTGAAAGATCGTAGGCCTTCAATAGGCTTTGTATTAAATGGAATTGAGGGCGAGTCACATGAAAATCCGGAGGTGAATATCTAGGCCAAATTAGCACTAACAAGTGTACATAGTGTCGTGTAACATTCTTGTTTCGATCCATTCCGGTGTGCAGTAAATGTCGACATCAATTAGGACGGTTCGAGTGAAACGATTACAAGAATGGAAAATATCTCTCGCCGCTCCACATAATGAGAGTTATCATCGCGCAAGTTTGTCTGAATGGGCAACCCGGTCCCGTGGAAAATTTTGGCAAGAAGTAATATGTGCCATGCCTTCCCACACGGCTGAATTGCCCACTGAGCGCCAACTTGCGCAAGAATAAGTCTCACGAGAGGGGCGCATTCGATCGCAATTTCCGAACACTCGGCATAGGCCCCTATTTATTTGAAAATGCTGGTGTCATTGGACGGGAACAATCACCCAGATATATCACTCAAAATGGCCCCGTTCCTAAATGAGAATATAATTCGTAAAGATACGTATCCAGGGCCTACATTTTCTATGCATACTGTACATCCTGCTGCGAACTACTTACGAAATTTGAGTACCACATGTACCGTGCTACACCCATCGTCAGGCGCCGAAACGATTCTCGGGAATCACTTGAAGAATACCACTCCCCGAATCTGTCTCCCACGACTTGGCATTCTGCATGCATCGCAAAGGCAAGGAAAAAGGTCAAAATCTGAAGCGCCAACGACCACATCTTTGTTTTACACGTGTTTTCTCGCTGACGACTTCATTAAAAATAATCAGTTTTGTGGTAATCCAACGATTTCATCCACGAGATCTATCTGCTCTCGGCGAGAATGATATGAAAATTGCACAATTATATTGGCACAACCAGTGCTCGTTAATAACACCACACGTGAGAACGGCGGAGCGGTAGGTCACAATGTTGAGTGTTGGGGATACAATACGCACCATATATCGACGTCTTTATTGTCCCAGACACTGGTAAACTTACCTATTTCTTGATAAAGGAAGTCAAATCAGGTGAACAATTTTGATTTACATTCACCTGCCGGCATCGCAGGTGTGCTACGGCAGAATTCTTGAAATGACTAAAAAATCTCTCTTGGGTGCTCTAGGGTGTTCCTGGGTGTTCTTAGGTAGACTGTTCCAAAACACATGTACCCTTTGACTAAAGGGTGTTCTGAGGTGTTCTTGGGTATCTCTGGAGTACCGGGACACCCTAGAGATACCCTAGAACACCTTTCAGTCAATGGGTACTTTGGAACAGTCTACCCAAGAATACCCAAGAACACCCTAGAGCACGCAAGATATATTTTTTTAGTTGTGCCCCTTCAATGAAATTAATAAGGGAGTAAGAAATAAAAGTGGAAAATAAGAAGTGGGAAATTTTGGAATTTTGCGTGAATTTTTTCAATTTCTCAAAATGGACGAAAATTTTTTCCCCTTTTGAAAAACTTTCTTGAAATAACATGGCATTTCGTCTGATTTTTCGGGCGATATTTCTCAAAATGGGAAAAATTTTTCGTCCATTTTGAGAAATTGAAAAAATTCACGCAAAATTCCAAAATTTCCAACTTCTTATTTTCCACTTTTGTTTCTTACTCCCTTTAATGTATTTCTTATAACAAAACGGTTTGTTACGTCTTAAAATCAGCACCAATAATGGTTGTTGTGGTTTAAACTCAATACGGCAGTGCAGCGGCAGCCAGTGAAGCTCCTTTTTTCGTCGACACGGTTATTCCATAAGCATCACGAGAACACTTCTGGAATAGCTCCATTTTTACATAATAATAATAATGTTAGTTCTTATATAGCGCATTTCCAGTTGACCTGCTCAATGCGTTTACATTATTATTACCCCAAGCTATAGGTCTATAGGTAGCTATAGGGAGTGGTCCTTTCTCCACTCCCTGGGGAGTATTACAGTCCCAGCAGCCAGACTGCCCCTTTAAATGTTACCCGTTTTATGTTCTCTGGTGGTTTTGAAAATGTTTTATTTGATCTCGAGTCGTGGCTAAGAAAGACATTAGGCGGCGCTGCAATCGTTACCAACTCTTTCATGGGAGCAGTCAGCTGGGCGTATTGCCAAAAGATGGCAGCAAAGTTCTAGCAGACCAAATACACAGGAAAATCAACGTGATTGGTGCTCGATCAAGAATGAATGGGTCCGTTATATGCATTGAATGGGGCCGTAGTGACACCTGGTTACCTCACTGACGGCTCCTTGGTTCGAAATAGAACATGCAACTAGGCCTTGATTTGAAATTGAACACAGGCATAGTGCATGGGATTGGCTCGAAGTGTCCTGTCAATAAAACGCATTTCAATAGCCAAACTTCACCAACAAAACCAAGGTCTGCCTGACAACCAAAGGGTCCTCCCATCGAGCTCCAGATGGTTTAAACGTACTTTATGTGCTGTCCTCTATCACAGTTGTGATCCCCATTAAAAATTAAAAACAGTGGTGAAAAGTAGATACCCGAAATCAAGGGGCATGCCGCCTACAACGTCACGGCGTTTCAGAGCGCCACTGGCGCGCTGTGGTGAACTCTGACGTTATGTCATGTGCAATCACGTGCAATAAAGAGAGCTATGTGACGTCATGATTATTTGAATGGCGCGGAACACAAATGCCAAACACACTGGCGCAGCCAGCAGCCCGCCATATTAGGCTTTTATGATTAATATGTACATGATTGTTCCTAGACGTAAGCCTATAGCCTAGTGTCGGGGCTAGGGGTAATTCTGTCCCCTCTCACAGGCAGTTATATCGCTTATGTTTGCATTCAGGCCTAAAGATTCATAGAGGCTAGTTATGAGTGTCCTACTACTACCATTACCACGACTGAGCGCTGAACTGATATGCAAATGAACCTCCTCAACCGGCCTGCAAAGATCATCGCCCAAGGAAATCGGCCGACTGGGGGCCATATTTATGACGCCTTCGCAACTTTGCGTTCACGCAAATCTTTTGTAAGGCAGTCAGTGAACAATATGGCATGTACAGCCAAACAACAGACTTGCGTTCTCGCAAAAATGCGAAGGCTTCATAAATATGGCCCCTGGCCCGCTGTGTGTGGTCAATTGGGAAATGAACGGCTTCGAAATCGGCCATCAAATTATTACCCAAGAGGCATAATTCAATGCGTTCATAATAGTCTATTACATACAGACTATGAAGACCCCAAACTATGCCTCTTGGGCATAAAAGATTTTGTGTGGTGGAGAATTTAGCGGTGAGCGTTATTGACTTCGCCAGGAGGCAACATGCTGACGCCAATTAAGTTAGCGTTAGCGTTTATCGTAGGACTTGTTAAAGATAATGTGTCACGACTTCATTGTTTACATTCAATGTTTGTAAACATGGATGTTTACATTATGTTATTTTGGAATTTTGGGACATGCCAACCCACCAAATTGAATACATTCGGTATCAAAAGAATTTCTAGAGGGGCATGCCACCAACAAATTACTCATAAGACAAAGAAAGACTAGACATGAACAAACAAAATGTAAATAAACAATGATTTTCGTGGCCCGTGAAAATACCCGTGATACATTATCATTAACCTGTCTAATGTTTACGTTATTGTATTAGGGAGGTCTAGAGATCAAACGACAAACGCAAACTCCAAGGCAATGCGCATTTCAGTACAAAAACGACGCCGCCGCTGGAGCTCGCGCCCATCGCCCGACCCAGCAGACTTTCCTTCGTTACTACATCACAAAAAAGAGCCAATGAGCGACCCAAAAGCCGGCACCAACACGGCGCCCACAATGCTTTAATGCATTGCAAACACCGTGCAAACACTAACCCCGAGATCACCCATTCTCCCATTCGGAACTTCCGAAGGCAACTGCTCGGCAATTTCCGTAGACACTCGCATTTCCCCTCGGACACAATTCCAAGGCAGCCATCTTGAATGCGCAGTGATTGCCTTCAGTTTCTGTGGGTTTGGATGCGGTCGCCTCATCACATCCTGCGCATGAACGAAATAGGTCACACAAAAACGTTGCGTTATTGATCAATAATTGGCAGGTTGGGTGAGATTATATATAATATGCCTCAGCTTATCCAGGATATAAGGTTGGATATCTTAGCAGGCCAAAATTCGGCGAAAATAGTCCCACCGTCGGTCACGTGGGTTTGTTGATAACAACATGGCTGCCTTGGACTTGTGTCCGAGGTGAAATGCGCCGCCCAGTGGATTGATAAGCAGTTCGCATCAGGTCGTTCCGAATGCCATTCACCCCAATATTACAACGGAAGAATAATGGTCAACAAAACTTGTATTGGCAATTATAAACCATAAACTAGAAAGAATCACGTACCCATACGGACCATATAATTAGAAAAGAGTAAGAAGAATACGGTATAAGAAATGTCCAGGACTCACAAATCACTTAGAGAGTTAGCAACCCAAGACGATATGCTCAAGATGAACAGGTTCGAGTCACCAGTTCGTTGATGGCTTCAGCACTGAATTCCTTGACGAGAACGGCTGGAGACTGATCGTTGAATTTCATAAAAACTCGACCATCTTTCCTCCAATACGACTGGATCTTCTTCTGCCTACGAAGAATCGACAAGTGCTTTACCGCGTCTGCACGGACCTTAGTTAAGTCCTCCACGATGATAACACCAGTGTGACTATTCTTTAGCTGGCTTTTCCCAGCATAAATCAATGACTTAGTGTTGTAGCGGGAAAACTCGACGATAATATTGCATTTGCCGTCGTATGTACGTCCAACCACATGAGATCTAGAGATGACCGTTGGGGCAAGGTGAATATGCAGGTTCTCATTAACAAAGTTGAATTTGAATGTATCTGTATCTGAGGAGCCATTCTCCCTCGTAAGAATGTCGGATTTGTTGACACGCAAGAAACGAAGGGCATTCCTCCTTCCGTAATTTTCGAGCTCTTCAACTGCTCCGTGAACTGACTTCAATTGTTTTTTCAGCGACATATATTCTCCGCCTCAAGCTTAGTAATAGGCATCCTGAGAATCTCAGGTCATTCACGGTTGTACCCTCCCTCAATGCCCTGAGGACATCCACCCCGTTTCGGTGGGGAAGAGGGACATTCCCTCATGTGTACACGCCAATGGATAATTCACAAATAAACCATGCAATGCAGTTGGGAAATGTCACTTGATGTAATAACCAAACATCGTGCCTAGTGCTACAACGTCGATTGTACCTCATTCCATAGTTTATGCACGCTGTCGAATGACAACTGCCCCAGACACATGAACTGGATCATACCTTCGTGTTTTGAACCTATTGGTACATACTCGATAACTAAATAATCCGTGAGAATCATTTTGACGCCAAGTTAATTCAGGAACAGTCAAAAATTCAGCAAGTGTGTCAGCGAATTCAGGGCGATTTGTCCCATCTTCAAAACACGCAGTGGAAGCCCAGCTCTGCATGAATGACGTCATTGGATGAAAGCGATCCTGATTGGGCGAAATGATTTCTTTCACAAGTACCACAGGAAATCGGGCCCATGTCCTCAGGGCGTAGAGGTTGCGAAAGGAGCGAGCGCGAAGCCCAGGGATTCTCAGGATGAGTAATAGATGACTGATGATCATTAACTTTCTGGACAAGCTCACCCAGAGCTTTCATTACAGACTCCTGCACTATCTTGCCGATATATCGGGCCATATTCACGTCAGTCAGTGCTGACAATTGCAACCTCGTCCCCAGGATCTAACTCGAAATTTCTTCGGCTTTTGCCTTGGGACGAGGTCATTTTCGGCTTCCGTCGTTTGACCCTGGATTCACTAACGAGATTCTTGGCACCTCGTCCCCAACGCTTATTTCAACCTTGGTTACAGTAATGATTGTAAAAAAATATATTTTCATTAAACTGTATTATGAACATTTATGTCTATCATCAGAAGGAATAATGTCTGCTACGATATGAAAAATAAAATAAAATAAACCATATTTTAATCCATTTTCCCTGGGTATTTCAAATTTCAAATTGGGTATGACGTCACGCAGATGGCCAATCACAGCCGCGGTATTCGGCTTTGAAGCCAGGGCTTAACAAGCCAACGTTAAGTCATGGGAACGAGGTTGCTGACAATTGCACTTGCATGGGCTGTGATTTAGTCGCCAAATTAGTCTAATATATTGTATAGCAGAAATATATCGGGTTCCACTGACACTTCCAGAAAAGCAAGTGAAATTCTCACTAAACATTGCCTCCACGTTTAGGGACTCCACGAAATATGTCAACTGATTTAAAGAAGGTTCCTTCCCCGTGGGTATGTCGTATAAAGTGAAACGCTGTCCCGTCCTGTGCGTTGAATCCTAAGTCTAATTTAGATTTTCGAGTAGCAACAACGACATACGGAAATAGAACTTGAATTTCTTCAAAAGGACTCCTTCTAGCAGAAACTTTGACCAGGCCATGCAAGGGATTGGGATTTTCTCGAAAACAAATGAACTTAGGACCTGGAAAAGCTATCAAGCAAAAGAGACACACAGCCTTCCAATAAATGAACGTAGAATATATAATTTTTACACGACCAAGCCAACTACGGTGTTGCACTTTGTGTGATACTGGCTGGTATCCTTTCTGAAGACCAAACACGAATATTACATACTCGTTACTTAGCGGTCCGAAAGTAGCAAAGAAGTCATGACAAAAAGAAACTTCCGTTTGTGCGGCCAAAGTCACTGTTTTACCATTGTGAAGTAGAGTTGATTCAGATATCTGTATGGGCCTATCAAAAATTGTAGCTATAATGGTGCCATTTACAGGGCACCAGATGACAAATGTCGAACAAAACCAAAAAGACATCTGAACGGACGTAGACTCTGAACATTCATTTTTGTCGGGTATGACGAGGGTTCCCACAAAGGTACCATTCCGTAGATCGTACAGGTGATGAAGTACCGAAGTGTCCCTTTGTTTGACACTTTGGACAAAATATTTCCCACAAACCGCAAATGAAGACAATCCTCTTTTAAACGGAACCGTGTATTTGTTGGCAAGGCTAAACTTTCTGTTGGCTAACTGGTAAACTGACAAGCTAAGAATTGGGGCCATTTCGGGCATTTGAACTGCACCCAGATATCCAGTTATGCCGTCGTATGTCCAATATTTAACCCCAGAAAGACTCAATGGAGGCATGAAAGGTACACGGAGTTTTAATCGGTACTGAATCAGAGTGAATTCCTAACGGTACAAAATAAATCGTTCTTGTTGAGTATATTCACATATAATGCTGCTCTTCGATGATATACAGGAAGTCAACTTCCAAAACCTTGCAAATTTTCGACCCGAACCGGGGTCTTCCTCAGGCACTTTCTAGTACAAGACTCCAGAACAGACTGAGCTGAATCCCAAATGTAGATCTGAAGTATCCTACAAACACGAGGTGTCAGAAATTAAGGATTGAATATAGGCCAAGCCCTATAATTGGTTATTGTGTAGGTGGCAGTGTCTTTGCCCCTCTTATTATCTTCATTCCATATTTTTATAGTTCAGGGAGGTTGTTGCATTTGAAGAACCAAATAAACGAGCAAATGAAAATATTATCAAAGTCCTCATAATGTATCAACATATGTACAGTTCAAGCAAACACTTTCGGTTGCTTCCAAGCATACCCTTTTCAAGCTAGTAAATGAATCCAGTCTAACAAGTATGTAAAGTAAATGACGCCCATGACCGCACAGCATTACAAAATATACCACAATAATAGAATGTCATGGTACCTAACCACATACTTGTTAGACTGGACTCATTTACTACCTTGAAAAGGGTATGCTTGGAAGCAACCGAAAACGTTTGCTTGAACAGTATATCGGGTGGGCATAAAAAATGGGCCGTACTTTGATGCTGCATTGCTCCATTATCCTTTTTTCAAACCGTTTCAAACTTTAGACATTCAAATGGCATGATGTTGTTAATATACTGACCAATTCTCAAGGTTATAGCTTGAGTAGTCTGTACATAGGGTTAAAATGAAAACATAGCCTCAAAAACGCACGTTCCGGTGACCGACATTGCATCACCTGTCAGGTGTCATGAGCAGAGGGCGCGCTGCATCTGTATGACACGCGTCAATCAAGAGCTGTCTGGGAAAATTGTCTGGCTCTAGTGTCAGAGACTCTTCTGCCAGATAGGCCCAAGTTTTGCTGAATCTCTGCGGCGGACAGGGAATTGATCGCAACATGTTTCACTGAAAAGTGTTGTTGAAGAGGGGCAAAAATTATGAAAGAATTCCCTGGGAAAAAATGGAATAAAAGTTCCGTGTAACAACGTGATCAGAAAGTTGGAAAGGACAGGTGCTTTAGAAAGGAAGTCGGAAGTGACTCCTTCATTCATAACTAAGGATGATTGGCCACCGCAGAGCCCCGACTGCAATCCCATGGACTACTCCGTGTGGAATTCTCTGAGCGAGAAGGTTCATGAGGGTCGCGCGGAAAAATTCACTGAGGATGAACTAAAGGCACTGCTGGAAAAAAATATTACTCTTAAGGAGATTCGGGACTCAATCAGTTCATGGAAGAAACGTTTGCGCGCAGTCTACCGAGTAGGTGGAGGACCAATTGATCACCTTTTCAAGTGAAACAAGGTTGGACATCATTTTGAAATATCCGGAATATGCGTTTTTGAATCTTTATTTTGATTTTGGTCCCATGAACAGAAATCTTAAAGGATGAAATTGAAATTTGGTCCGTATACTTAGGACATGATGGCCTTTGAGTGTGTAAATTTTTTGAAGCTGACGTAAGAGGGTTTCGGAGATATCGAGTGTCAAAGTACGGCCCATTTTTTTTATGCCCGCCCGATATATGTTGATACATTATGAGGTCTTTGATAATTTTCATTTGCTCGTTTATTTGGTAATTCCGTATTTTTACTCGCTCTCATTTCATTTTTATCTGTCATATGTTATCTTCTTGTCATACGTTTGCTCATTAATAGGGAGTTTGAGATCAGCAACTTATCACGGATCCTTATACGTATACGGATAGATTTCTGTACAATGAGGACAAATTTTGTGTACATTTCGATCCGTATACGTATAAGGATCCGTGATAAGTTGCTGATCTCAAACTCCCTATTAATGACACATGCCAAAACTTATAAAACTCTTTTCCTTCAGCCTAATCAAGCTTCACACTAATTACACTCTCTTTGTAATCAGGTACAGCAACCAATTATGGGGCTTGGCCTCTATTCAATCCTTAATTTCTGACACCTCCTGTTTGTACAGGATACTTCAGATCTTAAAATTTGGGATTCAGCTCAGTCTTTTCTGGAATCTCTTACTAGAAAGTGCCTGAGGAAGACCCCGGTTGGGGTCGAAAATTTGCAAGGTTTTGGAAGTTGACTTCCAGTATATCATCATTTTTTGTGTCAATTTTCATGCTTTCTCTTTCTTTGGATAATGCTGCCCTTTGATGTAAAATAAAAATACACTATGGCCTGGCGGCGCAGGGTTTACAAGGTGATTTCAGGGGTGGCACTCGGCCTCATTCCATCCACACGCCACTCAATCCCTCCAACAACCCGATGCCACCGCACCCTGATCAACAGAATTCCCTCTTAACACCCAACTGTTGAAACCCTAGTGGAATAAGGTAAACCCTGACGCCAGGTGGCGATATCTGGGGATATCAACTATATGTATATAGGCTATGGATGTATGTGATAAATATTTTATAATTTTCTGTACTCGAAATGAGTGAGGAAATAAATCTTATCTATCTATCTATCTATCTACCACTAGTATCGACGGTAGCTTTCCATCTTGAAAAGTACCGTACTGCGCGTGCGGAGCGAACAGTTTTAACATTCTTCTGTTTGTAAAGCGGTTACCCCATCACGTTTTCTACGCTGACAATATAGATATGTTGTAGATAGGTGTGCAAAGGTATAGAGTCGATACACCTTAAATACAAACATCGGTAGAGTGAGTAATTCTGTTTCATTTTCGACAAGATAAATATTGTTCTCTGCAATTAATAAAATTTTGAAAAAGTAGTTCGCGTCACTTGAAAGACCAAAAAGATGGCGGCACCTCCGACGATGACGTCAAGATTTTCCAGATGGCGATCTAGCGTCGATGGCAGTGTTAAACTTTCGTCCAATTGTCAAAAAATGTCAACTCTGTCGTGGAGTATGGAATAAGGTCGAGTGCCACCATGAAGTCACCTTGTGAATGCTGTCGCCGCCAGGCTTGTTTCCAGATTATCGTCGACTTCACCCAATATTGTAACACTAATTACTGATTCCGGTAAAAAACAGACATCATATTCTCCGATTTTTTTCTTTCAGGAAGAAATTTACCTTCGACNGAAAAAAAAACTTTAAAAAAATTACCCAGGGCGCGTCTGCTGGCAGATTCTCGCACAAAAATATAACCATTATGAATTGGACCACAGACGAAATTTCAAACTTACTGCTCCTTCAGCAGCTGAGATATACCTGCAAATATTGCCAGACAGCACCACACATACCAGACAGTGTTTAAAATAAGGGTCACCTTGTGAAACAAAAATCCCGACCAAGGGATAAGCCTCCGGCTTACCCGAGAACTAAACCAAGATACAGAATGGAAGTATCACCGAGCAAGTTCTAGTACATCAACTGCACGTATCACCCATCTTGAACCAATGTGCTGATTGGTGATAAACAATACGGACTTGGATTGCCCGATGGTCATGTCGTATTTATTTTGTTTAGGGTCAACCAAATGAGTTATGTAAAACTTCCGAAGTAATGCCGGCCATCGCACTGGGATATGAGAGAGCCTGACAAGACTTTTTTCATTGAAACATTTGATTATTTCCACCAGACTGATTTTTGTGTACGAAAATATATTAAAATCGTAAAAGAAGGTTCTGGTGGAATAATCTTCTCCCAAAATGCTATACACGCCAGGCATTTTAGTGGTGTTCGTGCACCCTAACCTAGCACCAGATTTTGACAACTGTAAGGTGTATACCATTATTTTATGCTCTCTACTATCATAATTAACCGTTAAAATTAACACGTACACATGGAAGGCTAGAAATATTACGTCGCACCTGAACGGATCATACATTTGCGCCGTTTTTGTGGAAGTTTGTGATAAGTGGAAAACGAAGCCATGGTTCTGTGATTCTAAGATGAAATTATAAGCTGTCATTATTAGCACACCATGCAGAGGACAAACCACAGATATACCTTCCATGTTATCCTGAACCACCCAGATCTTATCCGCAGCGCTAGCGGCACCAGTCCATTCTAAACATTCCCTTCTGGTTTTCAAGCCTATTATTTGACCAATATATTTGCCACTCCTAAAATCGTAAACACTCAACAAAGGCCTCAAACGTGATTTACTATTTTGTTTCATTGTGCCATTAACTTCGTAAATAATTGTGTAATTGAGCCTGTATGCAGGTAAACATGTGTTGTATTCGCTATTCCTGTAAATTGTCGCATTGTATCCCTGTCGACAACTTCTACTGTTAGCATCGATAAAATACGAAACTAGCCGATACCATGGCGCACTGCCTGACTCAAATAATATAAGGAGAGGTTGTGTTGGGTGGACTTTCTTAATTACGTAAGATTGTTCGCTTTCCATGGGTTGTATCAACGGTAACCTCCTATGGATACGGTACTCTCCTAATTTTATCTAGATTATTCAACAAATCTATCAGTCTTCATGATAATTATTCTTAGAATCTGTCACCGACATCAAGCGACTAATTTCGCACTTGCGACTGGAAGCAACTTATCTGATCAGTCGCTGGTGGTGTGTACACTCTTAATCAAAAGTAAATGCACTGATCAGTCGCTGGTGATGTGTACACTCTTAGTCAAAAGTAAATGCACACCTAGTAATAAACTTAAATATTTCACAAAATCTTCAGTAGGATCAAGCTTTGCTTTTTACGGCAATTATTTAGGGGCCGTCTCAAAAATACCTTGAAGCCAAAGAAGTGTATTTTTTTCAAGTGAGATTATGATTGATTATGTCCCCCAGTGTACTGCTGTTCATCGTGAACAAGAGGGGTGCCCAGAACAGGTCCCTGTGGTACTCCAAAACGAAGCGGACATATGTCTGATACCGCATCACCGACCGTCACTTCCTGTGTCCGCCCAGATAAATATGAACGGAAGCACTCCTGGGCAATGCCGCGGATTCTACACCTCCGCTCTAGGCGACATAAAGTGGTCCAGAACCGCCGAACAAAGTTGGCACCCCAATCATTTTCACCACCCACGAAAATGGAACTTTCATTTCCGCACTGAAAAAAATTCCGGCTCGTGTTGGGTACTTTGGACTACTCATCAGTCATTCTGTCCGTGAGATGAGTAGAAAGGTACTAATCGGGTACTCATCAGGTACTCAGCGGGCCAAGGAGCTGCATTTGGAGTTCCTTACTACTCGCTATGAGTATCTTTCTACTAGCTATGAGTATCTTTCTACTCAATATGAGTACCTTTCTACTCATCTCACGGACAAAACGAGTACCCCGAAGGTACTCAACATGATTAGGATTTTTTTTCAGTGCGGTTGTATGATTTCTCCCCCCCTCCGGCTTCTGAGCATGCGCAGTACGGTACCTTACATGCGCCATCACTTCATTCATGAGTTTCTCCAATCTCGTACCCAGAGATTAGTTACGCTCGGCCGAGGTTGATGGTCGCTACACTAATCTCTGGAGACGGCTAAGCCCTAGCGGTGGCTTCGTGAACCAAAATGCAATGGCAAGTGCATTACACACGGCGCATCCCGCTTCACTCCAAGTTGCTGTGGATTTTCCTCAACAAATACAACACATCCCTCGAAAAAACTTTCTAAGGACATTTTTGTGTGTAACATTTTATACTCAAGTCATCTCAAGTCATTTCAGTGCATTCGTGGTCAAATTCGGTCCCGGATTCGGTCTAAAATTGCACGATACCAAAAATCACACCTGAGGCGTGAAAATGGCTAGCCGTCTCCAGAGATTAGTGGAGCGACCTACAACCTCGGCCCGAGCGTAACGAATCTCTGGGTACGAGATTGGAGTTTGTCAACACTGACGTGATCGAGCACAAACCGCAGCGAGAAGTGAAAGGAGGGAAAGGGCGGCCTAAAAAGGTAGCAAAAGCGGACCATCGGCTATGAATTTGTCAAGAGACGAAGAGACTGATAATAAAGAAATGAATCGGTTTTAAAGGAGTTAGACGCCGAAGTTGTAAACAAGCTGGTTTGTTTACAAACATGGTCGGCAAACCAGTTTTATTCCTTCGTGCAGGTGGCAGCACCTGTGATCGTTAGACTGGTTCCCGGTCCGATGCAACTCACTCACGATATTCACGTCAGTACATATCACCGACAATAGGTGGCAGGCGTCGCGTGGATAGAGAACCAGTGAGTGAGTGTTTACAACTTGGACGTCCAGCTCCTTTAAGACGTATCAGGAGGTTGCGGCCCATTTGGTGGAGATCTAGGAGATTTTCCAACTCTGAGAAATCTGGCTGGTTTGCCTTTTGCCCGTGTTGCCGACGATTTCAGGCGGGCGATACGGCCGTAAATTAAGACATCCTCTCTGAAACTCGGTGTTCGCCTGAGTTATATTCTTTATAGGCCTGTACCGTTGCAACAAATAATCGTTCACCTTTTTATCGAACATGTCCGACTATAGAATTGCCACACTACACCATTTCCCTTATGGAATGTACATGACAGCCTATTGCCGGACGGCGGATCGCGCAATGCGGGTGAAAGGCAGCTTTGGGTTTTTTCCGAGAAAAGACCGACTTGCCTGGCAAAGCCGGCCGACATTGTCATCGATGGTGACACTCGTGTCCGATTGGACCCTCTTAGGTGTACATGTATCCTTTAAAATCCCCGAAATCGAGGAGAAATGCGACTCGGACCGGTGGCGGCGTCCATTTTGTACATTGTTTTGACAATCGGCTGTCAGCTATCAGAACTTGCCTTAACGTAATGATTGACAGGCGCTCGTTCATCCTCGTCTTGAAGCGGGCGTACGGGGGGGGGATGAAAACGAGGTTGTCTCGCTCCAGACTGGTTCCCGTTCCCAACATAGCTCAAGGATAAGGGACGACGAAGTTGATTGGCTAGCTCTTTTTAAATTTGAATTTGTAACGTCGTAGTTGATTGGTTAGCTATTTTGGGATGTGATGTAAGTAAGCCATTTCTGAGTCATAACCTGGCAGCTTTCTGCCAAGTATGGCCGCCCAATACCGGTCCCTTTCTCCGTGAGCTGTGGTGGGACCGGGTACCAGTCTAGTCTCGCTCCTGACGTCCGGTTGGTTCAGGATCACTTTAACAGAATGTCATGGTCGATAGCATCAAAAGCGGCAGACAGGTCCAGTGCCAGGACCACAAATACCGCTTATCCCGAATCCATTACCCGTGTAATGTCATTATGCACCTTCAACACAAAGCTTTCTCAGTACTGTAACGGGGTGATAAGCTGATTGCACAGAATCAAACAACTGGTTGGTATCAAGATGTTTTGAATACGTTTAGAAACGACTTTCTTTATAATAGCTGTTGATAGAAATGAGATGTTTCGATGAAATGACCAATAAAAAAATTACACTTTTTATGGAAATTTCAAACTTTTGCCAGAAATGCATTTAAAAAAACCAAGATAGTTTTTGTCACAAAATGTTTCTCACGGCCCTGAATATCTGCCATAAAAAGCAAAAGTTATTGCATTGAAGATTTTGGGAAATATTTAAGTTTATTGGGTGTGCATTTCCTTTTGATTAAGGGTGTACGCGCTGCCCCGCCCTGTTTCCACGTCCGCTCCCGCCTCGTGGAAATGCAGCTTCAGAAAGTTTCACGGAAACGCGCCAATGGAAAGCAGGCCTAAAGCTGCTTTTCCACGAGACGTTTGCGGACGCGGTTTCGGTGGCGGGAGAGGGTGCGAGTGAAACAGCAAAAGGAAAATACGTTGGATCGGTTTTTTCCACCCGCGCCCGCAAACGCCTCGTGGAAAAGCAGCTTAAAGCTGCTTTTCCACGAGGCGTGTGCGGGCGCGAAAGTGGAGGCGGGCGCGGGTGGAAAAAATCGATCCAACGTATTTCCCATTAGCAATTTCACCCGCACCCGCTGCTGCCACCAAAACCGCGTCGTCCGCAAATGTCTCGTGGAAAAGCAGCCTTAATGGATTTTCAATAAAAGGGTCACACCAAAGACGTGCGGCAAGCGAGCGCGCGTCATTTTTTGCCGCGCGTCTTTGGTGTGACCCTTTTATTGCAAATCCATTGTTATTTTCCCGGCGGTGAACGCGCGTCCTTTTTCGCCGTCGCGGCTCGCGGCACGGTTTTTGGTGTGAACAGACCTTTAAGGCTCGTTTCCACAGACGCGTTTCACGCTGCGTGATGCGTCAAATCTTTTGTTATTTTCCGCCGCTCTGCTTCCAAACAATGGGTGAAGCGTCAAAACGCTCACGCTACCGCTTCTGTGGAAAGGGGCCTTTAAGCTGCTTTTCCACGAGGCGTTTGCGGACGCGGTTTCCGTGGCGGGAACGGGTGCGGGTGAAACAGTTAAAGGGAAGTACGTTGGATAATTTTTTTCCACCCGCGCCCGCAAACACCAGGGGTAGCGAGCATAAAGGGGTCGCAAGTGTAGTCGTAAACCTGGGTGTTGGAGCAGGCGTAGGACTGGGTGTAACAGTTTCTAGTCGGCCAGCATAAAGTTTAGGTCACCGATTTAGGAAGGGAGCATAAAACTAGGCATACTGACATAACGTACACGCCGAGGTATAACAGTGATGTATGACGTAACTGCTCATTGAAAATGTTATGTGGTCTTAGATTTCTATTGTGCGGGTTCGACGTCCTTCACCTCCAGACACTGCGTCGTCTTAAGTCGCAATGCCAGGACGTGAAACCAAGGTGTAGCCGAGGAAGGCCAGTTTCTCAGAGGACGAGAAATTGTGTATAAAAAAATGTAGTAGATTAATTTCCTCGGTCAAAGGACATTTTGACAGGCAAACTAAGCAAATGCGACTGCCAATGCTCGGAAAAATGACTGCCTACTTTCACTAAGACAGCTTTACGCCTGGTAATGACCAGGCGTAGGCTTACGCCCATATATACACCTAGACGCAGCTTGCGTCTACCTTTATGCTCATGAGGATAGGGCCGCGACCAGCACTACGCCTGGCTTAGGCCTGACGTAGGGTTACGACCCCTTTATGCTCGCTACCCCTGGAAAAGCAGCTTACGACCGTGTTTCCACGAGGCGTTTCGGGCGTGGATTAAGAGGCGGGCGCCGGTGCGAGTGACATAGCTATTTATAAAGGGAAATCGTGGAAAAGCAGCTTTAGACGTTAAGCTGTTCTCTGTGACAGTACCAGTGTAGGCACAATACGAAAAAAAGCATTATACCGACCTTTTTCTGATACATCCGGGCTCCCTGGTATTCAAATGCCTCCTCTTTCTCCATACACGGGCCTTCCTTTTTATTCAACTGGCAAACAAATACTTTGTCAATTAAGAAATAAATAATTGTTGAACAGTCTCCGTGCAAACATTTGGCGGCACATATCAGAGACGAACGTGTCCCTTCGTGCACCGAGTCTGGTTTAAGACTACTCCAACTGAATACAACGTTTTTGAAGCACTCTGTTACGATTCCTTCTGGGTTACTTGAAGCCAGCATACCTGCACTCTTCCTCCAGATTCAGATGCGTTTTTGCAACAAAATCAGCTGCCCGTCCTACGGACACTATGAATCTGTGCAGCAAAATTCGTGCCGACTTTAGTTAATGGTAGACTGGCAGGCATGCGGCGCGGAGTAACGCATTTTGTTTTATTCTTCGTGTTTTTAACTCAGCTGACCAAAGGTGGGCGGAGCTAGTCAAATGAGTATTATAAAAGTACAAAATTCTGTGATGTCAGTTCATCACTCCGTCTGTCCAACTATGTCCCACGTTTTGTAACCGTAATATCTAGGGATTCCAAATTTCATCTAAAGGTAACCCTGGGTGAACCCTCCATCCTCAGAAACAAAATGTCAGAAACAAAAATGAGCGCGATCTGACCTATATTAAGCCCTCCAGGGGGCGTTTTGCGTAAAAAGAAATATTGCAATATCTCAACCCCTATCAGAATTATGTAGACAAAATGTTATGGGATAGATAGAGATTTTCTACATCAGTTCAAAGGGAAAATTATGTTAGATCTGTCAACCAGGGGTGCTATTCAACAAAATAAAAAAAGAGTGGTATTTGAATCTCCCGCACTTTTAAGTGCTACATTATGCATGAGGTGTCTCTGTATCCCATCCCACCCTGATCACACTGGTGTGCTGCCCAACCTATATATAGCCAGTGATAACACCGAGACTGGATTGATACTATGTCCAAACTCGCCTGACAAAAATGGCCACCATGCTTTTCATCACTTGACAAGTTCAACGCGCTGTTATAGAGTGACTAACCCAACATGCTTCAACTCATTTGTGTAGGAGAAGCAACAGCCTCAATGCCTAATTGGTAACTTTGACCATTTAAATTTATAGGGCCGTATTCAAAAAGGGTGGTCATCGCGCGATTAAGACTTACACGCGTGTAACTTCACTAAATGCACACACTTCTGCCATGCATTTGACGAAGATACACGCGTCTAGGTCTTAAGCACCATTTTTGAAAACGGCCCATAGATTTGAACAGTTTGTCGAGCATGCATTGACACAAGGTCATGATCAACCTCGTCATCATGAATTAGTGCTGCGGTCTCACTAAACAGTGGGGCATCCAGGCTACCAAGTGGCTGTTGATATCGATATTAGTGAGGTTTCGCAAGCGCCCGGTTAGGCCCTACGACGACGTTTCTACTGTGTGCAACAATAGATAAACGTTGTCGTATGGCCCAACCGGGCGCTTGCGAAACCTCACTATTGATATTCATATCATCGTCTTCTAATGCGCGTAGGGCTCAAAATGTGGCTCCCTCTAGATGATCTGTGCGTGCACGTGAAGTTTCGGCTTGATCGAACATCCAGTATGGCCGCCAGGTGGCGTACCCCAAAAGTTATCAGTGCCATAACGCAGGAATGACTTGACCAAGAGTAATCAAATTTGATATGTGGCTCCCTCTAGATGATCTTTACGTGCACGTAACGCTTCGAGCTGATCGGACATCCAATATGGCTGCCAAGGCATACCCCGAGAATCATCAAGGTGCTACATCTCAGGAATGACCAGAGCGCTCAAATTTGCTATGTGGCTTCCTCTAGATGACGTTTATTGCCCTCTCGTTTCATTGCCCTCTCATCCTACAATTACGCACTAGACTTTTTTCTGACCTTGAAACGCTGCCATACTTCACCTCTTCTTATTCTAGTTTTACCCGCCTTGATCAGCGAATGAGGATGTTACTCTTTGGTAATCAATTACTCCCGCATCAAGTTAATGTTCAGCTAATCAGTATTATCTCTAAATTTATTACCGATGCCCAAGTCATCTTGAATGCTATTTGATATTTTACTCTTAAAATCCCTTTACTTTGAAAGTCTCCATCTCGCCAATCTTATCGTTTCCTTCAGCATCTGTAAAACATCCTGTTCGGAATCATGGCCGGTCACCTGTAGTTGTGTATCATTCTTTGCGCTGTTCATTTATTTCGTCTCGGACTCAACTCTTAGATGGCTTGTCAGAGCTAATAATGCTTATCTCTATGCCTCAGCTCTGACAGGCCAACTTTTGTATCATGTACAGTCATTTCATTTGTCTCAATAAACCTTATATATATATACATCTCAGGAATGACCAGAGCGCTCAAATTTGCTATGTGGCTTCCTCTAGATGACGTTTATGTGCAGGTGAAGTTTCGGCCCGATCGGATATCCATTATGGCCGCCAGGTGGCATAACCCGAAAAATCATCGAAGTCCGGTTACTCAGGAATGACTTGACCCAGATTGCTCATTATGAGGCTGGTAGTCTATCATTTTCTGGAGGTATATGTTCTCTTTCTCTTAACCACCACCGTGGCGTGGTGGTCTTTTTTCAAAGCTGGAATCTCCTGTTTTTGTTCATACAGTTAAGCTTTAAGGCCCACCGCATGTCATTCTAAAAATTCCCTGTGAAAATGGTGCCACATTGGTCATTTAAAGCGAATCGAAAGCGAAAAAAATTGATTTAGAAATAGAATTTGAAAGGGGACGAATTTTCATGAAAAAATGTAAACAAACTTCCCCAGAATGTCAACAAAAGAAATTTTCGTGCTTTTTGATTGGCTGAATTTTGTGTTTACAAACACCAGCCAAATGTAAACAAAAATCCGCTTGCGATTCGCTTGAAACATCTTTTTTGAAGATGGTGATTTGGCCTAGTGGTTAAGGCCTGCTGCCCCTTAGTGCTGGCGATTGATGTCTAATGCATGAGTCAATGGGTTCGAGTCCGATAGGAAGCTATTTCTTTCGCCTTAATAGAAACCAGTTGTCATTTCTTTCTTTCATGCACATTTTCATGAATTAGCCTTTTCGCTCACCTAAGTGGTCAGTTCTGTGCTATGCATATATACATGTACATGCATAGTCATCACGCGCCACTAAAATTTGCGTTGTTCCATTGTTGCTGCAAGGTTGATACATGTAGTTGATATTAATGCGCTGGTACATGTGTGTACGCTATCTCGATGATGTCCACTGATTGCTGCTGAATTTAACTCCAAAATATCTTTTGTGTATGCAGGAATAAAAAGTGATGTACCAGTAATTTTCACCAAAAAGAAATGAACGGAAAAATAAAAATGGATTGGATGACACGCGAGAAAGTGAGTTCTTGCCTCCAATGGCAGAAGGACGTACCTCCACTCAAGACCAGGACCGGTATACTTAAGTCAAAACAGACCGAAGATATACACACTTAAGCAAGTGGAATTGAAAACGCTTCTTTGTAGACCACTCACAATCACCCTTATATTTGAGACACCTCCAAGGCAGTCTTAACTTAAATATCTCAGCTAGCTTAGTGGATACACTTGAACTTAAAAGGTCTTAAGATAAGAATTTTTTATGAATACCGGTCCTGGGCCCATATTCATAAATTAAACTACATGTAGGCTACTTAAGTTAAGTGTGACACTTATCCTAAATCACTAAGATCGGGAACCATATTGTTTTTGGTCATGGTGTCTGTGTGTGTGTGTGTGTCTGTCTGTCTGTCTGTCTGTGTGTCCAGTCTGTCACGCCTCCATATCTTATCTCCTTCAGCAGCTACAGCTCTGGTAACACATCCTACCCCTAGGTTTGTCAACCTGGGCAATCCAATGAGCGAATCATTTTCAACATCAGATGCCTCCATCATGATGTAATCAACATATCAGACTTGATATTTTTTCCGTCACGCTTTTATCTGATGCCATAACTCGGCTCCTTTAACACCTAGTGCAATGGAAATAGGTTGTACCCTTAGGTTTTCATACCCTAGGAATCGAATGGACTGATTACTTTTGATCTGAGATGTAGGGGTCATGGTGATATCGATATCACAAATTTGATATTTTGAGATAACTTGCCATATTGTCAACTGAGCAACATGAAACAAGTCTTAGTTCATGCCTACTTATCCAAGGACTGGACTATGTTAAAATTCTCAGCCTCCAGTGTCCGGGTGATTGAGATATCATGAGATTTGATATATCAAACTTGATAATTTGAAATATCTCTGCCTCTGTTAGAGATAGAGGCATGATATCACCCATACTTTGGTTATTGAGGATGCCCACTTTGATTATGCAATGACCTTGATGATCAGAGGTCAAGGTCAAGGTCAAACTTGATACTTTGAAGTATCTCTTCCTGTCGTAGAGGTAGTGGCATGATATCACCACTACTTAGGTTATTGAGGATGCCCATTCCGATTATGCAATGACCTTAACGATCAAAGGTCAAGGTCAAGGTCAAACTTGAGAATTTGAAATATCTATGCCATGATACAGATAGAGACATGATATCACCCATACTTAGGTAATTGAGGCTGCCCATTTTGATTATGCAATCAATGACGTTGATGATCAAATATCAAGGTCAAGGTCAACAATGAGATGAGTTATTGGCATGAGATCAAGTTCTGTGGGATTCAGCTTCGTTGTCCATCAGTCAATGTATCCATATCTCTGTCAATGTACATGTATCCTGATCTCTATCAATATATCCTGATCCCTATCAATGCATCTGATCTCTATCAATGTATCCTGATCTCTATCAATGTATCTTCATCTCTGCCAGTGTACCGTTCATGTAAAAGTACCTAATCGGGAACCATACGACATTTACAATGTCATCTTGTTAAGAACGTACTGAGATCTAGCTCCGTGTGATGGGAGCATTAAGCCTGCCGCACACGGGAGCTATATCTGCTGAGCAAAAAGTTATTCGAGACCGTTTGCGCAGCAGGTAGCTCGCGGGTGCGTGTAATTTCGGTGCGTTTTTTGCCTCGCGAGGTAGAAAGCTCCCGTGTGCGCGTATTTTTCGGGGAGCTTTCTGCTGAGCAAACGGTCTCGAATAACTTTTTGCGGGTATTCGAAAACCCTGGAGACTGGAGACTGGAGAGTGGACAATGGAGAGCGTCATTGTTCTCCGCCACCTGGATCAACATCGCATCAAGGATATTTGAGTAACAGGTATAACTCCAGAATACAGAAGGTAGTGCTAGTTTTTTTTGGCCCTGGTGTTGATTGTTTGTAAAAAAAATTCTCCACACCAATGGTGCATCTTCTACTTGTTGGAAAAATAAATTGAAATTGAAATAGGGTGCCTAGGCTACAGTGTGGCCAAGACTTTTTCACATCAAACTCTATGGAAACAGCATTGCATAGACTAAAAGGCACTTCGTACAATACCGTTCCCAATTAAGGGAATGAGGAAAATTAAGGCCACCTTATGAATATTTTAATTGGGCTTCAATGGGAAAACCATGGCTTTCTGGCACATTTTGCAGACATGGCTGGGCAGACCAGAAGTTGGACGAGCCAGAAAAAAATGATTAATGTGGGATTCATCAGAAACAGGCATAGGGGGATTAGATGTCAAATTGAGATGGAATATTGCGTCCTGATTAAATATAATATATCACGACTTCATTGTTTACATTCAATGTTTGTAAACATGGATGTTTACATTATGTTATTTTGGACTTTTGGGACATGGCGACCCACCAAATTGAATACTTTCGGAATCAAAAGAATTTGTAGAGGGGCAAGCTATCAACAAATTACTCATAAGACAAAGAAGACTGGACACGAACAAACAAAATGTAAATAAACAATGATTTTCGTGGCCCGCGAAAATACTCGTGATACATTATCTTTAAGGCTATTCGAAAACCCGGTTGTTAACGTAGGCTCGTCGCCAATGCTGTATGTGAATCCAGGTGGCGGAGAACAATGACGCTCTCCATTGTCCACTCTCCAGTCTCCAATATCCAGAGTTTTCGGATACCCACTTTTTGCTCAGCAGATAGCTCTCGTGTGCGGCAGGCTTTACAGGATCACAGTGTTTGTTATCGTCTCATAGCCCTCCTGCCAGTGCTTGAATTAAATACACACATTGCGATCAATATTTTAAACTTTGTTCAGCCAGTGTTTATTGTCTTTCAGACAAATAAAGAATCGACTCTGCCGATTTATTAACTGAATGTTAATGACAAAACGAGTTTTTGTAAATCTCATTGTGTTTTTGTGTGTTACCTTTCAACTCAATGGGAGCTGACAGGTCAAGTTGCTTGGAAATGTTGGATCCAATGGGGAGCTGACAGAACTTGACCTGTCGATCCCCCCCCCCCCCACAAGTCCGACATCCCACAAGTCCGACGTCCCGCAACTCCAACATCCCACAAGTCCGAAGTACCACAAGTCCGACATCCCACAAGTCCGAAGTACCATAAGTCCGAACTCCCAACCCCCCCCTTGTCGGATTTATGGGATGTCGGACTTATGGCACTTCGGACTTATGATACCTTTCTCTAAACGTCGGACTTGTGGGATGTCAGACTTGTCGTGCTTCGGAATTGTGGTACATTTTAAAGTGATTTTTTCCATTGTCGGACTTATGATACTTCGAACTTTTGGGATGTCGGACTTGTGAAGTGTCGGACTTATGGGGGGACACCGGATCGATCTCTGGCTAGCGGTCATGAGGTCCCTGTCCGAATCTCACTTTCGACGTGGGACTCTGGGCAGATCTCTCTTCCTGCGTTGCCTCACTCCTGGGCCTGGGCCTCACTCCTGGGCCATAAAAGTGGAGTAAACTTATTCCCGAACTTCATGTTATAACGTTAAGTAGGCTAATACCTGGAATAATCTTATTCCACCTTTCACCTTGGCGCTGAATAAAAAGCTCATCTGAGTTCTACTCAAAGTTTACCTGACTTAAAGGAGCACTCTGGCACCCATGAGCATTTTTTCAGGTATCGCGTTTCCATTGCAACTGGCAGAGAAAAATATCATTTTTGAAGAATCGCTGCTACATTGTGCTGGATAGATCAAAAGTGGAAATCCATTGACTGATGCCTGGACTACATAAATGATAAATAGGTCACCAGGGAGAGGTCAAGGCCATTGAGAAAGGTCAAGGTCAAAGCAAAATTCGACACTTTTTACCCCTTTTTTGCCCTAGGGACAGGATTTCCAACCATTCGCTCCGGCCAACCACAAGAAATAACAGACATTTTTACGTAGAAAATTTCTGTATTTACCATACTTTCTTTTGATACATAATGTTACGAAATGCACATTGAGCTCTCTTTCCTGTGATTTTTCTTATACCCCTAAAGTGAGCGCATAAATGACGTACATGTACTTGGCGTAACGACGCGCGCATATCTTACTAGTCTCGCACCGTCAGCCTCTGATCTCGCTCCGCTACCTACGCTTGGATCAGTGTCTGGCCCCAGACATATTCATTCTGGTTACCACAGGTGGCGCTCACACACAAACTTGATTCAAACGCGCCATAAGTATTTCTTAGCGAACCGCAATAAAAAAACTGAAACAATGTCTCAAATTAGTCTTATCGAGCTTTATGACACATATTATTTACATTTTAATATTTTTCTGTATTTTTATCACCGTTCCTGCGACATAATATAGGAGCTGAATCGATGCTCTGACTTAACGCAAAACAACCTGAGTACCGACCTTGGTTTGAATCCTGTGTGTGATAACACTGATCACTGGCGGGGGTCACATTTGTTACATTCAACTGCCTGGATGTTATTCTGATTGTGGCAATTCAGCCGACCATTTAGTCATGTTAGTTCTCCTTTTCCCCCCTCTATGAGGTCATCACAAACACAACTGTAGAATCAGGCAAACTGCTGACTTATATTAATTTTGGATGCAAGTGTCTCTTAAAGCGATGTTTTAAAATGTTGTTGTCAGCAATAAAAGGTAAATACTTACTGAGCTAACATATGGAACAGATTCATTAATCAGTATTTTGAGTACTTCTGCTTCATTCCAGACATTTTGCAAATGTCCTTTGTTTTACCATTCAGTTATGTAATGGCCACATTTTTCCTCTTTCACAATATAGAGTGATGTCTGAAGTACATATTCCATCCATTTTTAGTACAACTGCCCAACAAATAATACCTAAAAAATGAGGGAAAAAAGGAAACAGCTCATTTTTGCTTCTGTTTCATTAAGTCCTTCCCAGGGCCTACCTTTCCACCAACCTTCATGACCCAGGGCCTTGCGGTTGCGAAATTTGCTAGTTTACAGACTAGAGACAAACAGACACACACACACACACACAGACACAGACAATGACAGACGGACGCCACTGAGCTAAAAATGCGTCCATCTCAGTTCTTTAGTGGATAGTATAAAAATCTCCAAAGTGTAACCAAACGATGGAGAAAAGAAAAAAATACTCTTTTCTTCAAACTGTATGGTTTGCCCCAGTTCCTCATCCTGTGTTTAATGTCATCAATTACTAACAGTCTAGGGCTGTAGAAAGCTGGGAATGCATGGACATGTATTCAGATGGATTGCGCATGCGCGAGGGGTATGGGCGTTTAAATCGAGATCGGTGAAATAATTATCGTCAAAAGTCGCTTTTTCTGAGGAACGTTTGAATTAAAATCATCTTCGTCAGGATTGGAAGGCTGCTTAACGTTGGATTCGTGTTTTTATGTTATCTGTTGCCTTAATGTTTCGTCGTAATAGTCAAAACTTGATCTGTGATCTGTGTAAGTTTTTCGCGGGTTGGAGTTTGTTGACTTCTATCAGTGTTTATGGTGTGCCTCTGTGTACATCAATGTACTGGCATGCAGATGATATGCTTCCATGGCCGATGTGAGTATTCGATTCATGTACTTTGGGTATTTAGTTGATGTTTAATTTTGCTGAGTTATACCTGGATGTTTTTTATCAGGACTTTAGCCTACCATCATTGCATCAAACCTTTTGGACTTGGAATATAAACTCAACCAATGTCTCAACAGAACTTAACATACAACGCTGAGACTCAACAGGCAGTCCAACACTTGATGCTGAACTCAAGTGCTTTTGGTGTAGGGCAACATGAGATTCTGAGGCCGCCTGTATTACGACATAGTTCCACACCTAGGCGTGAGCAATCGGAAAAAATTCTGCAAAATAGGCCTACCAGTCGTAGTGGTAGTCCTGTGCAACCGTCATCTATTATGACATCTCCTGAGGTGAGCTTGGGCTTAGATGATACTATTCTCGGTGTTACAAACCCAGGCATGGAATTTGAAGAGCTAAAAAAGAGGGGCCGTGATATGCTGTCCCCTGAGAATGTTGAAAGTATGTATGGTGGTAAAAGAGGGAGAGCTGAAAATGAAATTACCGAAACAGGTGGCCCATCAAGTAATTCGACTGTAGCTACGCAAGTGAAAAGGCGTTCTGATAGTGAGAAGTTGGACTTCCTAGTAGACACAATTTATAGTATGTCTGTTGCAAATGACACGAGGTTCACTCAGATCGATAACCGTTTGGATACTATTGAAACCAGTATCAAGGATCAGGTGGATAAGGCGGTGAACTTAGCACTCAGGGATAAGATAAGTGAAATAGATACTAGAGTAGAGAGGCAGGTAAACGAAACTATGAAGAATCATGGTCAGCAGTTACAACGAGAGGTAATGATCAGGTTTCAGACCAGGTCAGGGCACTACGCAGTGATTGGGAAGAGAAGCAAAACAAACTTCGCAATTTCATCGTGTATGATATTCCCGAATCAACCAGTACTATTGTCAGTGAGAGAGTGGCTCACGATGAACGCGAAATTTCAGAGAGACTTGGGTCTCTTGGTCTCAAGACTCATTTCGGTATGGAACCAATTAGTACTAACTATGAACCTGACAACATCAACATAAGAAAGGTATTGCGTCTGGGTGAAAAGGTGTCTAGTGGCAGTGAACCTAATGGCGCTAAGGCTCAGTCTCGTCCGGTAAAGGTTATAACTTCATCGACGACTGAATGTGAGCAAGTGTTAAACAAATTCACCACTAGAGACAAGGAGAAACTGCAATTGAAAATTGCTCGTGACAGGACAAAATTGGAACTAGAAGAGTACAAGAAGTTGCCTGCCGAAGCTACTAGACGTAAAGATGCTGGAGAAGGAGATTTCATTATAAAAAATATGAAGCTAGTGAAACTACGACAGCCCTTTCGAAGCAACCCCCACCAGTAATGGTGGGGCCAGTATGAAACGCAAGGTCAGACCATTAAAAGTAATGTACACTAATGCTGACACCTTGACCAATAAAATGAATGAACTTGTGGGTGAGATTAGCGAAATAATGCCAGACATGATTGTGATTTGTGAGGTCAAACCAAAAAACTGTCTTTTTCAAATGACTGAGGAATGCATTCTTCTCCCGGGTTTTAGTAAACCTATACATAATTTGGCTTCAACAGGAAGAGGTCTGTGCGTGTATGTAAGGGACAACTTAGGTATCAGGTGCGAAATCATAAATATGCAACATGTGTGTAAGGAGAGCTTGTGGCTGAAACTTTCGCTTGTAGATGATAAGTGTGCGCCGACCTTTGTGGGATCTATATACCGCAGCCCGGACAATTCCGATGTAGACAACAATGAGCTAGTCAATGTCTCCCTAAGGGAATTCATAAATATATCAAGTGAGAAAACTGTGATAGTAGGTGACTTTAACTATCCCGAACTGAACTGGGCAACTCGTACAAGTATCAAGCAACCACCACACCCTGCGGCGACGTTTATGAACACGTGTAATGAGCTGTACCTGCACCAATTAGTTGAAGGGTGCACTAGACACCGTGTTGGCCAAAAACCTAGTCTCCTGGATCTCATACTGACTACTGATCCTGATGTGTCTAATGTGTGCCATAGGGCACCTCTCGGTTTGAGTGATCATGATATTCTTGTCTTTGATTTGAATTTGTCTGTTGAGTTACAAACCGGGGACCGGAGTAACTACTTCATGTATACCAAGGGAGACTATACCAGGATGAGGCAGGATCTGCAGAAAATTGAACTTGCTAACATGCTCTCACAACTCAATGATGTCAATGATCAATGGAAACTACTGTCTGACACCATCACTGGGCTCTTTGAGAAGCATATTCCAACTGGCAGAGGGAATGGTGCACATAAAACCAAGAAGCCGCTATGGATGAATGCTGATGTCATGAGGAAGGTGAAGCGGAAGCATGCAGCCTATCGTCGGTATCTGAATACCAAGGATGGTG